>NIPQ01090668.1:20549-70053 GCA_002806875.1 Lepidotrigona ventralis hoosana
TTTATATATATATATATATATATATATATATATATATATATATATATATATATCTTATGTTTGATGAGTTAATACTTGCATAATGTTGACACTCCTCATCTTTTTTCTTTCTCACAAGTACTTGTTACGAATTGATTGTCCAAAAACTACTATCGATCGTAATTACTTATGCGATTAAATCATTTGTTTTTTGAGTATTGGACTACTTAATCGTATGTATATTTGAGAACTGAAATTAAGTTTGTGGAAAGGCAAATTGATCGATTGGGCTTTTGAAAGGCTCGAATATGACTAAAAATTTATCTGGAAATTGGATTATCGATAATCGATGTCGATAACTGAAAAAGAAAGAGTTTCATACGTGAGTCGGAAATTACTTTTACGTAAATACATCGAATTCTGCCAAAGTTCGCTTCGAAATTGAACATATAGAATTAAATATTATAAAAAATGCTTCAATTGCGCGGAAGTGCGATACTAAAAACAACGTATGTTGCATATTTTTGTCTCTGAGAAGAATCTATCTGTAACGTGCAAATCGTATGTATCGAGCGCTTCTTCTCTTCGATAAGCTGAAATGCAAACTATCGTTTTCTGATAGCAAGGTTTCCTTATTCTTAAGGAAAAAGGGGAACTTGCAAATTCGTTTGCCTCATTTTTCTTGACGAATATAATGACGGATATAACGTCGTAATTTCGAGAGGATAAATAAAATATGAAACAACTCTCTATAGATTCCTTCGATTCGAGAATCTCTCGAAATCTCGAAGGCTGACGATTGGCCGGAAAAACTTTTGAAACACCGGAACAACGCGGGGGTGCCAGGCGTAAGTAACTTTTCAAATCTGAGTTTGTTCGACCGACAGATAAGAGAAAATGCAGTACATTCCAAAGAAACTTAAAAAGCTTACCTATCTTCGAAGGATGGAAGGTTATCGCGGAAAACAGCGCAAAGTGCATTCGATGAACGTTTCCGTTTGAAAAAATTTTAAAAAAGCGTAACTTTGTTCGTAAGTATACACGTATCTGCTTTTTGTCTAATTACTTCTGCTCCGACGTAATTGTAAAAACGTTCGAAAGATTCGATTAACAAGTAGTACGTGTAGATTAAATAAGAAAAAGTGCTGGACAGTATTTTTTCAAATCACCGTGAAACAAACAGCCGATTCACTAGCTTTGCCAACTAGAAGAAAAATCAATCACGTCTTTTGTCATTAATAAAATGCCACGGTAGATTCGCGTGGACAGGAAATATGACAGGAAATATCATGTTACTAAACAACATTATGCATTTTTTCATTGCTTGAGGATATGGAGGATCCACCTGTTTTCGTCCGAGAGGAAATTCGTCCCGTGAGATCTTCTTTCAAAGGACAAACGATTTACGAATGTAGCTGTTTGCGACTGTTTATAGCAATGCTGGACATAATTCACTTATACATATGTGTATGTATGTGTAGGTATTGTTGGACGCAAGGACGGCCTCAATGCTAAAAATAAGTTTAGAAAGAAAAAATATTTGGCAATTTTCTATCTTTTCGGAGGCTCGAGAGACATTCGTCGTTTAATTTTATAGATACAATTATGAAAATCGGAATTTCTGTAGCTGTGAGCTGTGTTTCACGTTGGAATTCATTTTGAAAGAGGTTAATGTAATACGTTTGGAAGTTTCCGAGTCATTTTTTATTTCTTGAACAACACTGAACTTTTCTCCGAAAAAATGAAAATCTAAACAGACACTTTCAAAACACTTTCCGTTGAAATTTACCGATTACTTAATTAACTAGTTAACTACCTAATTAACATTGACAATCTAATTGACAAATAATCAATTATATTAACCAATTGAAAAATAACAAATTATTCGATTAGCATTGGCGATCTAATGACCAACAATCGACTGGAAATTTCGAAATGTCCAGTATTATACGATTAGTATTTTAGAGAGAGAATATTGAAATTTACGAAAATAAGGAAACGTTAAAACTTACTTGTACGACAGGGTGAATATTCCTGCGACTCGTTGAAGTTGTTGCTGACGACCCAGCAAGTACCAACGGGTTCTCTCCGACTTCCAACGGGCGAGTCCTTGCTCCATCGATTGTCTTCCGGATCGTACTTGGACTGAGACACGGAGAACCAGATGTACCTTGGAGCGCACGCCTGCGAATATATATAGAACGGAAATGTTCAGCATCTAATTCGCTTCTCACTCACTCGCATCATGTTTTTACATTATTAATGATCATTTCATCACGGCTAAAGTCGACCAGTCGATCGATTGTTTAACCGGTCGATCCCACTGTTTAAGCGCCCATCGTTTCACTTCGACCTACAACGGACAGAGACTTCCGCGTCGATTAAAATTCGACATGTACATAAACTGATTAATCTTTATGTAACCAATTGCGAATCGTTGCTTCAGTCGCGTTGAAATCGTTCACACTGATTCCGTCCAGCAATATCTATCGATATAGACGTAAGTTGCGTCACGTTACAAAGGAATTCTTTCTTTTTATTTCTTTTCCTTTCTTCTGTCGCCTTTTCTCTTCTTCTTTTTCCTTTTTTTCTTTCTTTCTTTCTTTCTTTCTTTCTTTCTTTCTTTCTTTCTTGTGTCAGACAGATTGTGCAAGTTAAAATTTTCATCGTACATCGTTCTATAATCTATATCGTGTCGTCTCGTTTACAAGTGTCGTGTAATTCGTATTTTCGGCAGCGGAGTCGCAATTGACGATTTGCGGACGAGGATCGCAACGATCATCATCGTGTTACGTCGATCGTCTGCACTTGACCAGGAAGCTGACTATAGCAGCTAATGACCTTAATAACGACTGTACAAATGTACATGATAAAACATAACGACGCACTTTACTCGTTTCATCGTAAGATGAGGCAGAAATCACATCTGAATTCTCGCGAAATTCGTCACGCACTATCTCGTTATCTGGATATCACGTAAAGTGTTACCACGTTTTCTTTGGTGTTACCAAAGAAATGAGATTAATTGTTTTCTTTTTTTGTTTTGTCTTTTGTCTTTTTCGAACAGAACGACGAGATTATGTGCTGAATTCGCTGGAAATTGATCTTTGTTTAATACGTTCTTTGTCGATTGATCAGTTTGAATGTGATACGGATGTATGACAGCCAACACACAGTTGGGAAATGAACGTTTGAAACTTTTTCAATCCATTTACATTATGTCACTATGTCATTTCAGTCACCACTGAAGGCTGACATTCTCTTCATATGCATATGTAGCGGAGCAGAGCAGAGCAGAAGGGAGAGAACAAACGCGTGGTATCGCGTGGTATCGCGTGGTGTCGCGGACGACAACACGGCCCGGCAACATTTTAATCGGTTTCCAAGGCTAGCCCCGTGTGTAAACGAGTTCTAACGAGCCGTGCGGTAAATATATATGCCGCTCCGTCTGCTGAAGGATCGTCGTACGTTATTGCGTCGACCAATGCACGCAACATTGCATTGTTAATTGTCAGTCAATTAAGGCGCGTTGCAACGTTGCGTCGTAGACCCTTAATCGGAGTCTAATCCTCACCGAGTGTTCGTCGAAAGTTAAAGAAGATTATCGAAAAAAATTAAGATGTTTAGGTTCGATTTAGGTGGAGGGATTTGAGGGAGATAGACGATAAATCAAGTTAAGAAATATTAGGTACAAATTTTTCCTATCATCTGGATATAAGTGCAAGTGTAAGATGAAGTTAATAAGTTGATACATTATTTCACATATATGATGGTTACATATTTGAGAAAAGATTGTTTAGAATATTCGAGAAATTAGCGAATTGCTGTGTCATGTTTGCATTTTGTTGCAGACAAAACACATTTCTTTTTTCACATTCACATCAGGCCCGTCATTGTCAAAGGAATATCTTCACGAAAACTCTTCACGTTTGGTCTCCTGCCTTCCGAATCGAGTCGGCGAATTTCCATCGACGAATCAACATTCCAACATTCTCGATTGTACACGATCGTACGATGGCAAGTAATTGGTTGTACATTCGCTGGAGCATCGGTTCGATTTAGAAAAGTATATGAGAATAGAACAAAGTGTCATCGAGTCGTGACTTAATTGAACGTAACGACCGGTTATGTATTCTTTCGCCGATCGAAAGCGAGGGGCGAAACGTAGCCGACAGGAACGAGGAACGTGAAAGAAGAAGAGCCTACGTCGTGTCGACGTGTAACCGCCGCAATTTATCCATTGCGCCAGTTTAGCTCAATCGCTCAAGGATCACTGCCTCGAGTCGCTCGTGTGACTCGCTTGCAAAAGCTCGAATGCAAAAGCCAATCTGCTACGAGCCCTCGTGTAATAATAAGTTTGTTTGCGATGCAACGACGTGTTCGTTTCTTCTTCTTCGTCGGTTTTTAGCTCTTGTTCTGTGGTAAATTTGTTCTTTTTGAGCAAATTAAAAATGTTCGCACCGAACGATTAATTGTAGTAACGTAAGTACTTTACTTCAAGTGTTAAGTTTTCTACTACATTTTCCGATTATTATCAAGTCATGCCAGAAATCCAAGAAAAGAAGATAAGAGAGAGAAAGAATTCGAAAGTATAATTCACCATTGATGAATACACCTCAACTGTATCTGCGTTTACTCTTCGTTAAAAGAGCCACTCGAAAGAGCTTAAGACTCCACTAATCACACGGTTCCTTACTAATCGCCAATAAATACCAACCACTCGGCGAGTTTTTAACGCGCTTCTATCTTTTTCCTTTTTATTCACGCCGAATGTTGCCATCGGCACTGGTTTCTTCTTTGATTTTTGATAGTCGAAATGATTGTGTCTGTAATAATTGGTAAGTTTTATTTAATCGAAACGATTGAAAAGTAGTGTATTGAGAAGAGATGGCGTTGACAAAGTAAGACGGAGAAACAGTTTTAACTAAAGGGTATAAAGGATCAGAGGCTTTGCGATTGTTGGATATCGTGCAAATAATTTTAATTCTTCCTCAACGTTCGTTTCAATTCCTAGCGGAATTATCTTCATTCCAAAGTTTGAAATTTCCTCTTTCATGCTGAAGAATTATGTACATAGGATGTAGGAATTGTTGTATTTTATCATGTCAAGTCTGTTTATACATTGATGCAGGTTCAGAAATACGAGATGGGAAAACTCTGATGATGTGTGAATGCCCGTTTCTTTGCTCTGTTTCTTAAAACAACAAAAATCGAGACGCAGAAAAAATTTAAAGCAGCTAGACTTGCATTATCAATTGATTTACGAATAGTTTGACCATAATTTTTTGAAGATGTGATAAATTATGAAACTTTCCATAGAAACAGATTGAAAAAATTGAATTCATCTCTGCTTGAGGAACTCGGAAATATTTCACTCACGAATCATTACAATCGTTACGATCGTGTTTCCCTCGCGAGACGATAAAACTTATCTTTAAAAGAGTAAAGTAATCGGAAGAGTCGAACGGATTTATCTAAAGAAACGTGAAATATCTCAACTGGCAACAACAGTATTATTATTTCTCTCGTTATCGTCAGTCACGTTCTCTTCCTGCGGCAACTTTAAGATTACTCCTTTGAAAATAGAAAGCTGACGATTTTTCTATCAACGAATGATATTTACTTGAAGTAAACCAAAGTACTTGAAGTAAACCAAACTAACATTACTAACTAGCTAACCAAAAGCATTTACGTTACAATAGCTTCCTTTTAATCGTGGATTATTTTTTATTGTGTCATTGATCTCTCTCTCTCTCTCTCTCTCTCTCTCTCTGTCATTTAAAAACTTTTATACAACGTCGGAAAAAATGAATCAAAGACGATGATTTTCGCCCAAAGGATCTTTCGAGGATTCGCACGTAAAGTACCCAAATTACCGAGAGAGTTCTTTCATCAAGGCTTACGAGACAACCGATCGCACGCAGGCCAACGTTTGACCTTTATTGTTCGAAACGTGTGTAACGCACACGTACATACAGTGCACGCAGGAAATTCCCGATTATTGTCAATAGCTGACAAGCATCACCGTAAGGCCGGTGTCACGGTATCTTTCGTACCTTTGTAAATTAAAACAATGTTCCGCTGCTTTATCCGTTGCGATATTACCTGCAATTCTTGATGCGTTTCCACTACTGTAAACCGGCTAAAAAGAACAGAAAATTCGATCGAAGCTTGGAAATATATATTGCAAGATGTCATTGGCTTCTCTATTGAGCTATTGCTTTCGATGCACATGCACCGTTGCTTTTGTTCTTTTTTCTTTAGTTTCCTTTTCTTTTTTTTTTTTTTTTTTTTTTTAAGGGGGGGGTTAANTAAACTTTTTGGGAAAAGGGGCTGACTGAGAACGTATCAGCGACGAAAGAACAGCGAGGACCAGGCCGGTGCACGGTGTGGTGGTAAGTTATTTTTGAACTGTGAATGAGGTCATCTTAGGTCGACTACGTTCAGAGTTCTAACCAACGCGGATAGATCGTTCGTATTTTCAAACAGACTCGATACAAAAATGACATCGGGAGACCTGTACAATCTTGTTTTGCATAATGTTCAAGTTCATTGTTGTAACACTGGAATGTAGAATGTTTGTAGAATGCGCGATAGAGCAATATTATTCTACTTGATAAGAAAGTACTAGCACTTCCGTTACCAGCAATTGATTACAGCCATAAAATTATCTCTAGTGCGAAATAATCCTTTTCACTCGTACCTTGCGGTAATCTTTTTATCGCACGCAAAACCGAATGAAATAAAACTTTGACCAAGTACCAAAAGTACTTTGACCAAGGAAACGACAATATTTTCCCCGTCCACGAGACCGTAGAAAGGGGACACTGACACTCTCTCCCTTCGAGCAGGCGTAACATGGCGGCAATTTCAAATTGGCAAATTACAGCTTCAAGCGAACCTATCGCGCGCGCTAAATTTTAATCCGATTGTCATACCGCAGGATAACGCACGATTTAGCGCATAATCCTCTCCGGTCCACTTGGTACTATCGCACGATATTAAGAATCTGCAGCAAAGTCACGCAGATTACGGATGTTCTGAATCTGATTCGTCCACAATCTGTGGAATAGAGTTTAGCTTTAGTTAGATACATTCGACTCGATTCATTTTCAATTATCGACGTGAGTGATCATCGTTTTGGCAAACTTTGCCAGTTTAAGATAACAAGAATATCTATACTGTATATTTGAAAGGAATCTTCAAGATATGTTGTTTATTGTCCTCTAGTGCAATTCAAGTACCTAATATTATTTATGAAATTTTATGAAATTTTACGCGATTGTATTTTTAACACACATTGTTATTGTAACGCGCAGTATTGATAAATTCTCTTGGTTTAGAATTAGCAACACATTTTGATAATAAAGCAAATGTAGTTTACAAATAAGTTTTCAAGTAAATTTTATGGCTTCGTAGAGGTTCGTAGGAGCTGTGTCCTAGGACAGGATAATAGAACGACGGATGTTTACGCGCAGTGGCTACCGGAGGAAGTGAAGAATACATGCAGGGGAAATGCACGTACGGAAGACTGCTTCGTTTTGGTTTCATCATTGACTCACCTCGTCGCTGACAATGAGTCACTGCTTCATTTATACATCGTGTATACATCGTGTGAACGGGGTTGGCTGATAGTAAGCTAGCCAACGGAAAGAAAAGCAAAGATTTGTCGGTCGAACGAACAAGATTGCGTGTGACTATGAGAATTGGTCTTTTGATTCTTCGTCTCGATGTTGCAATTACCAGAGGCGATGTTTCAGATTCAGAAGAGAAGACCTCACCGTGTGAGTTACAGCAGCCCCTCTAACCTAACCTAATTGGCGTGTTACTTGATGGCAACCTGAAGCAACGAGTTACGTTATCGATAGATTTGTAAGAAAGCCGTTCACCGATATCCGGGATATCGATTTTAACGAAACGGGTATTTCGACGACGCGGTTCCGCAAATTTCTATATATTTGGTTTTTATCGAATTCAATCCAATTAAAAGTGAAATTGCAACGTAAGTGCGATTAATATTCTACAGTTTAACGGAATGTACGATCAACTAGAGAGAATTTCGTCGCCTTATTGAAAAAAGAAATGACGTGCTAAATTAAAAAAAAAAAAAAAAAAAAAAAAAAAAAAAAAAAAAAAAAAAAAAAAAAAAAAAAAAAAAAAAAAAAAAAAAAANCACGATCTTAGAAAGCCAATCGTTAAACAACATTTAATAGACAATTTTGTCCATTATTGTCGCGTCGACAATATATTCGACTGGAATGTGCACAGTCTCCATTCATTGCATTATTTTTTTTACTTTGAAATAGCTCTTTTACGTTTATAATCGGTCATAACGACCGATTTGCAATCGTTCTTCAATCGAAACAAATTTGCTATAATAGAGAGTCACCAACATCCATTTAATTCTTCCGCAATGTACGCAATGTACGCAATGTACGCAATGTACGCAAACGACTGATAGTCTGACGAAATTCCAGCAAGATCGTAATAATCGGTCGACAACACGGACGCACCGTGTCAAACAAAATCAAAAGGAGAAGAAACATTCACAGATCCTCTCAGCGGTGGATTCAGAGACAGAATGATCCATCTCGCTTCTCACGGTATCCCCACGATCGCAGGAATTTCTGAAACACTCTCGCTGGTTGGTTCCCTCCGACAACAGCATTTCCATTCTGCCAGCCGACAAACGTTCCACCTTCCTTGGCTTCATCGATCTCGATCGTTTCAGAGACTGGGTTACCATTTTGATCCCCGAAAGGAACGTTCCTTTCTAAGGATGAACCACGATGAGGATCCAAGCGGAAGATCGTTTGAAACGGATCGAAAGAGTTTCAAGGGATCGTGAAATTTTCGTACAAGATTTCGCTCTCAGGATGGATTGTTGTAATACCAGCCAGCAGATAGTTAAACTTTATATACGTATTATGTGCAACATACATATTTTTGCAACTTGAAAATCTACAGTCTACATATTGGAGTTAATCTATACGCATCGCATTTTCAAGGTTTCACGATTATTCAACTGTTATTGACACAATAAGCAATAGGTACGTATACAGAAGGAATTTAACTCACTATGTAAAGTTTGTTAATCGTACGAATATTCATCAATCTCTCTCTGTTCTCTGTTCTCGGTTTGATGTTACGCTCTTTTGGAGCCCTGGCTCGATAACTCAACACGCCATTCTATAGAGTTTGCATGGAAAAAAATAAACGATAGTTGATCGACAACTTGCTCACAAAGAAATCGTATAAAAAAATAACACTACTATGAATTTCATACTAAAAATTTTCGTACTGATCGAAAATCCACTAAATTCAGCATCAGCTGTCACAATTTCAAACGAAATACGTAATTTTTCCATTAGACCCGAAAAGGAACACGAATCTCGGTACAAGATTTTGCTCTCAAGGTGAACACAGTCCTCTTCGTCCTTTAATCGATGGGTTTTTGCCAACAAATTCTCTGCGAACACTCGTGAGACGATCGACCGCAACGGTGGCTTTATCGCAACGGTTTCGTCGTATTTTATTATTGCCGATTGTTCTCTCGGCCCTCGATGAACCATACACACACACACACACACACACACACGGTGTTTGCTTTTTTCGGGTTTTCTTTCTTTGGTCTCCAGTTTTTTCCTTGGCTTTCATTGTCCCCGCTGTTTTCGTCTCGTTCGTTTTTTTTTCGAGAGGCACACAAGCTGCTTCGCAAGAAAAGTGAACACTTGGGTGAAGCGTGCCGCCGTGCCATTTTCTGCTTGATTCACATATTCGCGGATTCGCGGTATTTGGTATTTAAATTTAAGAATAAAATATCGGGGTAATTATCGAAGAAAGTATTGCTCGGAAGTTTATAAATAAGAAACATGACAGATAATTGTGAGTTATTTTCAATTTATTTTTCTCGATAGTTTATTTCGGTACATGGACAACGAAGAATGACCAAGAGACAAAAGGAACTATCCTTTTATTTGCAAAAAGGAGCGAGCGAGCGAGCGAGCGCGCACGCAAGACAGACAGACAGAGAGAGAGAGAGAGAGAGAGAGAGAGAGAGAGAGAGAAAGGAAGGGTCGGTAGCGCGAAACATCTGGCGGCAATCAAGAAGTTGTATCTTGAAAAACGTTGGATCGTGAAAGAGATCAGAAGTACGATACAGAAGAGAAAAAAATAAAGAAGCGTCTCTGAATTGGGTAGTTGCAAACAATTAATATGCAACGAAAATGGAAAATTAGTTTATTTACAAATGAACACGGGTAGATATTCATTCAACTAGCGCGAGATTGAATAACAAGCGACAGGAACTAGGCTAAATTAATTGAAAAATAAAAGTAAAACGTTTAGACTAAAAAACTTTTAGACTTTGAATTTTTGACAACAATGACACTGCATGAAATTTTAATATTAATATTTGTTTAAGAGGAAAATATATTACTAGATATTTGTTTCTGCCTAATATTGAAAATATAATATAGCAACGATCCTATCCTATTCTATCTTAGTATTAAACGCCAAGTTAATAATATATTTATATAATAATATATCTCCCTATCGCAGAACATAACGAATACAGAGATAAAAATGTTCAAGAGACAGTATAAAGTTACCACGTTGAGAATTTCGGGAATGATATTTATATAAAGATTCGAGTTTTTGTTTATTACTGTTAATAGTGTGACTGAGTAGAAACTTCGTCCTGTCGTCCTTTTACGACCGGAGGTGGATACGTGAGGTTCATGTGTAATTCTACCGAATGCTTCGACACGTCGACTATGGCGCTAAAGCGATACGGTTGAACCAAGAATTATTCGTGTCACGTACCGGTGACGTCTATCTGCGAGTTTGATGCGTGCCGAAAGACAAGAATCAATCCTACTACTGTTGTCGACGGGCTCGTTAATTAATCGAAAATCTTACGACTTGAGCTTCCATTGACTCGTCGTTGACTATACATATACATATATAGTGAATACGCGTGAATAATAAATGGTATTGAACAACAGTATTGCAGAGAAGAAACTAAAGGTAGAATTACCATTACGTCTATGATCTATCGATCGCAGAACCCTGTACTGCTGAGGATAGCTTCGTTGCAGAAGGCTAGGTTCTCGCATAGGAAATAATTAATTAATTTCACTTTGATGCATCGAGTCGCGAGCAAGAACATGGAGAAACTAACTGGTGAATACACGCTGCAACGTGAATACACGCTTCTGTTTGACAGGTATAAATAATCATTCGATAATATCATCGATCGTGCAAAAAAGGGAATTGTGTAATTCCCCTTAAAGTGAGTACAAACAAACTGTAGCTTACACGACCGTTTCTTTGGGAATAATGGGTAATAGATTGGTGGAGCAAATTGACCAATATGTTGACGAGTATTATATAGACATGTATATACATATGCATATACGCACACACATGCGCGCGCGCATCGTATTAGATATAAATGTGTAAATAAGAAAATAACAATGATAAATGCAAGGAGAAGGAATCTTTTTGCTGTATAATTCGTAAATTTCAATCAAATTTTCTCTTCAATTAACTACTACTGAAATAAACAGTTTTAGGAAAATAGGAGAATCCGAAATAATGCGAAAAATACGTGTAGATATAGAACGAAGGGAAGAGTAAGTAAGCGATCGGTTATTTGTTACATACATATGATTATAAAAACTCACGTGTTATGAGCACTGAGCAGACGGAGAAAGCGAGGAAAAGGAAAAAAGCATAGCGGCATTCGCAACGGAATGTGCACTCGCATTCTGGAGTAAGTAGATAATTTCGGCATAATACCAGGCACCAGAGGGATGACAGCGTTGAGACGACGTTTCGCTATGCGAAAATTACGCGAGTAATAATGGGAACGATAATCGTCGCTAATACGTCTCTGACATAGGAGAACAGCTCTTTATTTATGGGAGTCCGTGTTTTTCACGACCTGACAGCGCCGATTTCTCTACGAGGAATGGATTCCCAATTCGAGGAATGGATTGTCCGACAGCTGCATTTAGTCATCTTGGAATAATGGTGTTACGGCCGTTCGAACGATTGTGTTGTCAGATAAAAGTCTGTCATGGAAAATCACGTTTGGATTGGGAGAGAGATATAAACTTTGCGCGTAGCTACAATAGTTTATATAGTTGAAATATGTTGGAAAAACCTGTACCGTGCACTGTGTACTCGCTATCTATATACAGCGTGACAAAAGGCGAACGAAATAATTTGAATAAATCTACAAACTTTTGAATATTCATTTGAGATCATTTTGAATGATACCTAAACTGGTAGAAACAAACTACACGTGAAATAAAAAACGATGAAATAAAAAACGAGTCTTGAGACAGTGTTCGGTCGGTCTAGTTGTGCACCAGAAAAGTGGGCAAAGTAGGCAAACTCGGCAAATCCGCCGGTCGAAAAGTTCCAGTCAGGCTTTTTCTCATTTTTTTCTATCTTTCAATCGTCCCGACCGGCACACCGCAGCCGTGCGTGATGTGCATCCGCAGATGCGTGTAGGATGGACCCGGCCAAGTGCAACATACATACAGATAAGGGCGGCAATACATCATAGAGGCCGCGGCGTTCCGGAGGAAAAGGTGTGGGACTGACCCTCTTCCTCAACCGTAGAGATCTTTGCGCTTAGATGGGACCGTGTCCGGACCCATCTACTTTCCAGATTGCCATTGCACGTTTACACATTGCAATACGTATCTATGCAAGTACGAATGGAGCGTTCAAACGTACGAAATAATCGAGCGATGAAACACAGAGATTTCGTTAGATAAATTAGAAAAAATTATAAAAGCGACACGTCGTGTGAAATTTGCGGCTCTTGAGAGAAATTTCTGGTTGTTTGATGAGGATACTCGCAATTTGCATACTCGTCATATCGTATAAAGTAGTAGTACTTGTAATGTACGTATAAATTTGGAAACTTGTATAAATTAATAATAACAAAGTGTGTGGATAGAGAGATGATTTTTCTTTAAAGAGCTACACATGTATGTTACGGGCGTTTAGAAGAAGATGGAGATACGAGATGTGTTGAAAAAAATAAATCTCATAATCGAGGAATTATTCTTATTCTTCTCGAGGGAAGAAGAAATAAGGGCGAGTCTATCATCACAATTGAGAAGTTGTTCCAAATACCGACCATATTTTTCGAGATATGCCCTTTCCCAGGGCATTATCGCATTCTTATAATATATATCATAAACGCCTCTATATTGTCAATAATTGTATTGCAATCGCGCGTTCATCGTTAAGTATCAAATACGCCCGTAATCTGAAAAAAGAGCTCAATATCGAAAAAGCTAGAAGATAGAAATTCTTGGTAAATTTTTACAAGTATTTTTTTTTTATTATTATTATTATTTCCCAAGATTCTGATCTTTTTTTCACAAATTATTTTACACTTCTATCGCTGTCGTGTTTAGAAGACATGGCGATGGAAACGGAACGAAACCAGAATTTGTTTGTTTCCGAATCTAGAAATAGAAGACTCTGACATGGTCTTTTAAGAACATGCAAGTTATTCTGTTATTCCTCGCAAGATTCCCTCGTAACTATTCGTAACTACTACTTAAACTAGCTTTTTAATTCGTTTAATTCGTTGGTCGTGCAGACTGCAGATGTTTATTCGTTATTATTTCGTTATTTCAGCTGTAGTGAAAAGGTTTTTGAAGATATGTTGGTAGATTTACTCACCAATATAGGGCCTCCGTCTCTTAACGAGGCTGAAACCGTGGCACCAAACCACTGAAGAGTTTTATTGTCGATCTGACTCAAACCACCTGGTACATTTGGATTCCTGACGTGGTTATTTCCTGCAATCGAAAACGGTTTTTCATCGATCATTCCAATCATTGACACATTGCGTTAGCGCAATTTATTATTCTACTCGACATGATTAATGAATCGATTATATATATATATATATATATATATATATATAGTGTTTACTCATTTTTATTGCATCTTACAACTTCATTATCTAGCAAAAGAAAACTTTTAAAGAAATTATTATTAATAATAAATTAAATTGTGATAATGCCTATTTGTTGCAATTTAAATTCTGTAGTTTGTTCCTAGCAATCGAACAAATTATTTCTCCAGGAGTCATGCGTCTATCTACTAAACAAATGTTGCAGTTTTTAACACATAAAATTGTCTCCTCGCTTCGATAATATATATACTTTGTTAAGATCTTTTCACTAGACGAGATATTTTGCCTGCTTGTGTCAAAAAAGTTCTAAGAGAAATTAATTTACACCACGTCATAGCAAATATCACACGAACAGGACATTCTGTTTTTGGAAACAAGTTTATTTGCTTTCCCTGCACATGTTTCGTTTCAATTGTCCAGTCATCGTTATCTGTGTTATATGTATACTTGTGAAGTACCATTGTCAACCTACAAGCAGGATATTGTATAAACATCTACTGCACTAACTTTGTACGTATCTTGTTATAGTATCCCATTCTCGCTTATACTCTCCATATTATTACCAAGCCACGGTTTATCATCAAGATTAAATTCCTTGTGCTACTACTACTAAGATAAATTAAAAATGATTTTTCGGCATGTAGTAGGTCAATGAGGTATAAAACAAAAAGTAGATATTGAATATGCTTTGGAGATAACTTACGATACGTGTAAGTAACGTGCAACAAGTTAGGTTGTAACGTTAGTAAAGAAAAACTAAACGATTTCCAAGAAACGAAAGTTTCCAATGCACTATATGGACTAGTGTAAGTAATATTCCTTGAAAAAACAAGGTATGAGCAGGTGTCACGGCTGAGAGAAGTAGTCTCAGCAAGTACACCTCGGATTTTTCTTTCTCAATTTTACGAATGGAATGAACCCGTTAGCCGTATCGGTGAGTGGTGGCCCTTAAACGGAAGTTGTCCTTCGCTTCCTATTCCTTAACTCGCGATCGGTACTGCCAAAGGCGCGTAAATATGGCGATACTAGCGAGCCAAGAGAAATTTTTCGAATCAGTCACTTGGCAAAGGTGGCCCTTAAACGGAAGTTGTCCTTCGCTTCCTATTCCTTAACTCGCGATCGGTACTGCCAAAGGCGCGTAAATATGGCGATACTAGCGAGCCAAGAGAAATTTTTCGAATCAGTCACTTGGCAACTACATCTTCCATAGTTGTCAATTTATTTACAAGTTGCGACAAATTACGAACATTTTGTTTCGAAAATACTCGAGAAAATATTGTTACCTACCGACAGATTGATCGATACCAATTTTAGCTCAAAAAACTACATCTTCCATAGTTGTCAATTTATTTACAAGTTGCGACAAATTACGAACATTTTGTTTCGAAAATACTCGAGAAAATATTGTTACCTACCGACAGATTGATCGATACCAATTTTAGCTCAAATATCATTCACTAGGATAGAGCAATTTTTAGAAGGCCGTTAAACTTTTTCTCGTCATTTTCTCCAATTTACTACCTGCACTAACGCACTCGATCGAATCGTCCCATTAAACTACCATTTGTCAAACATTCATTCGTTCGTTCGCTTAATTTTTAATTAAAGCAAAAGGTCGATCGAATTTGCAAGAAAAGACAATTACACGATAAATCATCATGCGATTTGTGATTTTCACAACTCAATTGTTTCGTTTCGCCGCGTTCGTTATTAAGAACAGTTAACAGTTAACAGTTAACAGTTAACAGTTAACAGTTAACAGTTAACAGCAGGCGTTCGCGATGTGATTGTGAGAGAGGCAGGCGAAGCAGGAACGCGATCTTCCTCGAAGATGTTTGTTTGGCTGGCATGCCGTAAGAAGCGCCAAACTGATGTGCACGGGCGTGCAAGGGCGTGCACGGCCGTAGGTAGAGAACGACCTTACGGTTTTCTGTATTAGGTAGAGTCGGCTTCTTGCGTGGATGATGGTTCCCGGTATCCAGAGTCAGCCCGTCACACCACTCCACAGGGTGTACACCTCGTCGAGGAGGAGTTCCTCCGCGACGCGACGTAGACTCGAGAGCATCTGAAGAAGTGACTGACCTCCGAAGTGAGAGACCCGCACGAGATACGAGTCGCTTCCTCGTACGAACGCGGAATAGCAGGAATACTATTAGTTGCCAGAGATGGGTCGAGAGGTCCGATCGCGCCAACTTCAAATACTTCGAATACGAATAATATGATGTAGCAACTATCGATATCTATCGATCTAGCGGTAATACCTAGTTGAATTCAAACACATCTCGCGAAAGGTGAAACTGAATTAAGCTTGGAATTTCAATTGGTTTTTGTAATAAATGAATGAAGAATTTTCCACGACGATGAGATACTTAGTGATTTAAATATTTAAATTAGAAAAATATTTTATACCGTTTCAAGACCAGAAATTGGATTATTGATGCTTTTAACTTTTAAATGATTCCGTGTCATTCTTTTCATTTTGCAGCACGATTGTGAATTAACATCTCACGAGGAAGAAAACACTTGTTACTTGTTACTATTAAAGATTGTAAAACCAGTATGATGTACGTTTATTTAAGCTCGTGTATTTTATGAGATCCAGTATGAAACAATACCTGAATCTTCAAGATATTATAAAATTTTGCAACGTTAATTATAAAATGTATTATTCGCTACAAAGTATTATAAAATTCCGTAAACATTTTAACGTAAACATCGATAACATCGATATAAAAGAGAAGAAGAAAAAGAAAAAAAATTCGAAATAAAAAAGGAATTCGACGTATCTAAATTGCTGTTTTATCTTGATTTTACTCGTCCGCAATCGATTCAACTGAATCTCGTCGAGATAACAGAGAATTAGCGCCAGTTGTTTCCTGGCGATTGCTTTCAAACAGTCAATTACCTTCGCGCTGGCAAATTACTGCAATCGTACTTGATTCACAAACACTCAGTACGATCGTTACGAGGTGTGTAAGCACGTCTAATTCGCAATGTGAATGTGATACATGTACACACATACACACACAGGCACACACATGTATTTTGGTAATTTGCATCGAGATACATTAGCGACGCTCCAACATTTTATGCTGGAACGGCCGCATTGTTATTAATTTGAATAGCAGAACTGAGAAATGGAAATTTGCATATATGTCCACCCGTGGAGCTTATTTTTATAACTTGTTTAACTTTGAATTGAATCGCTACAATGCTCTTCTTTCTCTTCCGATGTGAAGATTATTTTTCGGATCATTCAAATGATAATTATAATTGATGACGATGATTGATAAACACGAGTCCTTGCTTGATTAAAGCAAGGAATATGCAATTTTCATGAGAAAATATGTACAAAACGATACAAAATTTTCTAGTNCATATATGTCCACCCGTGGAGCTTATTTTTATAACTTGTTTAACTTTGAATTGAATCGCTACAATGCTCTTCTTTCTCTTCCGATGTGAAGATTATTTTTCGGATCATTCAAATGATAATTATAATTGATGACGATGATTGATAAACACGAGTCCTTGCTTGATTAAAGCAAGGAATATGCAATTTTCATGAGAAAATATGTACAAAACGATACAAAATTTTCTAGTTGAAAGTTTTCTTTTCGATGAGATAGAACTTTTTGATAAGATGCATTCAGTTTCGAGTTTAATGGACAAAATGTTAGATGGAATATGTAGTTATTTGTAGTTATTTCTCGTAGTTTAATTTGCGAAAAAGAGTTATAATTATTAGGGAAAGGGATGGAATTCTCTTGGGTTTCCTCTTTCATCATTTCGTATAACAAAATGTTAGATGGAATATGTAGTTATTTGTAGTTATTTCTCGTAGTTTAATTTGCGAAAAAGAGTTATAATTATTAGGGAAAGGGATGGAATTCTCTTGGGTTTCCTCTTTCATCATTTCGTATAATCAATTTTGCCCTGTTACATTACTTTTCAAGTTTGGTAAATTAATATTAGATCAGTAAATATCTGAACAGAAGAACACTTAATAATGTGAAAGATACTTGTATGAAATTTATAGAGCAGAAATTGTAATGGAGTCGAAAGATTGAAGATTTAAAAGATCGGCACACATGATATAAATCGGTTGAACTTGTTGAGATGTATAAAATAGAAGAAAAAGGAAATGACAGCGGTTTCTACGCACGGTGTCGAAACGCATACACACAGAAACTTTTCAATATATCTGATATTTACTTAGATTGAAGAATATGATTTACCATTCTGAAGCAATCCTTGCATTTCCTTTAAGCAACAAGTTAATCGCGTTAGAAACCTAACCTAACCGAGATTCAGCCTGAAAAGAAAAGAAAGAAAAAAAAGAAAAGAAAAAGAGGAAAGCAAAGGCGTTCGAAATCGATACGGTTAGGAGTGATAAACTAAACTAGTTGAAGCGGTGGAAGGGTCAACGACAGGGTGGGTGGAAAATCGCCAAGAATAGAACGCTTCTGTACAACCAGTCAGGTTCCTCTGAGAGAGGTCTGCGGACGGGTGGAAAGCCAGAATGTGGGTCAGCGACTGTGAACAACTAGTGGAACACGAGATACGAGCCCTCGTTAGCAACACTGTACCCGCTGAGATTACCTTTCAATGCCTCGCGGCAAGTACGAGAGTGCAAGTGGAAGAAAGAACCGGAAAACAGATATCGGATTGAGCTACGAAAAAAAAGAAACTGAAAGAGTTAATCCGACCGTGCTTCCGGTACATGATATTTACCACGATAGTGATAAACTGTTGTATCTTTTCGAGATCTCTACCAAATAAATATGATTTGAGCATATTATTCTCCAAGCTGTATTAACCTTAAAATATCATTTTCACACAGTTAAATCATTGTGTTGTGTGAGTCAATGCGATTAAAATCATAAGTAGTAGTATACGTGAATATCAAAATAGTTTAGTCGCCAATAACGTAGTCAAATTTCGAAATGAACAATGCAATTTCAATAATGTAAGTAACGTCGTATGTGTTGTTAATATTATTTTCACGAGAATTGAAACGAAAAATCTTACGCGTTATCTTACTGCTTATAAACATTTACCACGCCTGGTGTAAAAACTATGCTATGTGTGTAAAAAAAAAAGGAAATTCTTACCTTTATTGTCAAAGTGGATCAATGTACACCGGTCATCGGCAGCAATGTCGCATTTATAAACGGCGCCGCCTCTGTAAACGCCGGTCTGAGGAGTTTCAGCCTCCGGTGCACCCACGATTGCCCTGTAAAAGGAAACGCGTCGAATCAGCCGTGAAATTCTTAAACTCTCTCTCTCTCTCGGTCACGAGAGAGAGAGAGAGAGAGAGAGAGAGAGAACGAAATTTGGATGACGATAATAAAATGCAGCTGGAGTTGCGTCATTAGTCTTACGACGATTAATCTTAGCGATATTATATATTCATTGTCGCATTGTTGTCACAAGGAAAGACGATGATATGCGAATATATTTCTGAGATCGAGGTCAATGGTCACGAGCTATTTTGAACAATGGCGCAAGAAGTCAGTAACTGACTTCTTGACCCACCGATAGACGATAGTTATTAAACCAGGTACCGCAATGAGACACATTGGCGACTCTTACTAGAATGTCAAGTTGCTTCTAATAATCATATGCATGGCAATGTTAAATAATAATTAAATTGTAATCAAATTGTTTATTCTTTAGTACCTTTTTTCAGCAGGTAAAAACAATGACAACAACGAAGATACATGTGTGTCCTATTAATTTCGTTTTAATAACTCTCGTGAAAAACATTATTAAAAACACATAATTCCCAGTTCCCAGTTCCCAGTGTTTCGTGGTAAAACATAATCACAAATTGCGCTTTATCGTCAGATCGGTTCGTCTCGACATAGGCGTGTACGGACGATATGAAGATTGCTAGCTAAGATAATTATCGCGAAAGGGTGTGTCGGAGTGACCGGGGATTCTATCTTACAATTAGAATTGCCCTGACTTCGTACTCGATCAAACGATGTATTGAGACAAATAAAAGAAATCGTATGCTAGAGCAATTTTACTCTTATATTCAAATTTATTTTGAACTATAGATTTTGTTTTTAAATTCTGGCAGCAACTATAATTAAATTTCTAACGGTTAATTAAATTTCATCGTAATAGAAATTAATTTATGAAATATTAAAAAACGTTTAAAAAAAAAAACGGGATATCAAGTATTAGTTTCTTGTTTGACAAAATATGATGTGTAATTTATCAAGTAGAAGATAGAAGTCAGTACGAAATATGAAATAAAATGGAAGAGAATGGAGGAGAATTAGATTAAGAAGATTAAGGCTTTAATTCATAAAGCATAAAGTGCTCCAGATGAAAAAAAAAAAAGAAAAGACTTTCGAATATATATGTAGTTATAGATATATTCTATCGTCGAACAATGGATGAAATAAATCATTATTTTTCACAATATTATCACACGTGGAATGAAAAAGCATTTTTTCAATCCACGAAAATCTAAACAATCTCGTCGTTAAAAATCGAGTTTCTCGAAGTTGCATCTGTGGAATTAAAAAATGCTTTGTACGAACTTGAAAAAGTGTTTTAAAGGAATTGTGAGGCTCTTTTGTCTGACTATTATCGTCTGCATTCGAGACGTAAAAATGGCAACGTTTACAAGACAACCTTGGCATACTCTAGCTCACACTTTAGTCAGAGCAGCGTAGGTAAAGACACACACACGTGTAGAAACGCGTTAACAACGGTTAAAAGAGAAGCGACAATTATGCGAGCAGTGCAAACAGACGACGTAAATAACAAAAATTCGTGGGTCGAATCTGGCGAGGATTTGAGCTCACCCACTTTGTTGTTTTCCTTTTCTTTCCTCCGCCTCTACCTATTTTTTGCAATCGCGAGTCACCAATACGCGAAGCATACAGTAGAATGGGACTGTAGGGGGCGAACCGGTCCCACAGGAATCACAAGATACCGCAAATACAAACATTTAAAGACTGTAAGTCTAAACCTTTCGTCTGTCTCACCGTCGTCAACCTTTTCCCCTCTTTTTTTTTCTCGAAAGGTTGTTTGATGATACATGCACATTGCGCTAATATATCGTACTAATTATTCAATCGCAACAACCAACGTATCGCTTTTGCAGAAAATTTGCAATTAAAAGTCTCGGGAAATCGTGGGAAGATCTTCCGACAATCAAAGAAATTGTATAATTTCCATTGCTTTTTCAATGTATTTGTATTACTGTATTGTATTAACGTTTTGCTTGATTTTTTCGCTCCTCTTTCTCCTAATTTAATATTGGCTTCATTCTAATTGTGATAACTAACTATCTATTTCTCGCGTTACCAATTGCCACAAACAGGTGTGCCAATCTCGTGAGTCGTGAGTTATGACAGTAGGCGGCAATGATGGTTTGTGGCAAGATTCAGGTTAAATGAGGGCAAGCAAGCTGACAACGAGGAGAAACGCGTCGATTTGTATTTGTATCGATATCGATCTAGTTTAAACAACGATTATTTTCATATTTGATATCTATCGATAAAAATGACAAGTTAAAGGCCCAAGATTATTATTTCAGATCGTTTGATGCAAATTCCATATCTAAATACAAATATAGCTTGTCACTTTGTTTCCAAAGTGAAATCGCGTGTATAGAGGATGCAGCGAAATGTATCGTATATGTGGTGTCGTACAACGATACCTACAATTGATAAATTGTAAGCCACCTGTTACGCAATTTTGGTTTAGCGATATTGCACATTTCAGAATCGATATTGCATATTTGAACAATTAGAACATTTCGATATCATTCGCATGTAAATCAGTCAACGTATATAAATTGAAACGATGGCGCAATGTCTCGATAAAATTTCAAGGATGATTACAAGTTCATTTTTCGTGATGTCATTGATTTGAAAGTCATACATCGTGTTTGTATGTTCGATCGTTTCACATTTATTTCAAACAGAGAGCTTGCTACGCGCTAATGAAAGCCTGCAGCTGCACCGACGAACGTGCAGGTGCAGTGATTTAGCGTCTTCTAAATTAGCTCGTGAAACGTGAAGATTCGTGAGTGTACGTAGTTCGTGAATTTTGATAGAATCTTGTGACCGCGTGTTCCCTTTCATTTTAATAAAATTTAATTTCGTTGAAATGAAAGGGAATGAAATTTCGTTTTACTTTGCAATTGTTTCGTTTTCACCACACACAGTAGAAATACGCGTAACGTACATCGCCTATCAAATTATCAATATTATCAAATTTGATACTTAAAAAATCACTTTCTTAATCTTTCGCGTCACTTAATCTTTCGAGTAACGAAAATTCTGTTTAACGACACAAATTAACGTGGCGAGCACGTGAATTTGCCGTGTTTTCAGCGATTAAAGCGGGAGATCGGATGGGACGGACAGATATCGGCATTGCCATGAACGGAGCCGTCCGATTCTGCCAAATACGGCAATTTACAAATGCGTGCCTGTCGCGCCGCGTTATAAGTCAATAAATATATGTGTGCGACGTAGGTTTCGCGTAGCCACATATATCGTGACGCCAAAGGAACGCCGATATTCGCCCAGCTCCTCTAATTCATGCGCGGCCGCGATTTTTCCACGAGCGTGCCTCTACGCCGCCATTTTTACGCGGTTGCCGATGTCTGTTCGCGCAAAAGGCCACAGCCTCCCTCGACGATACTTCTTCGTCCAGACTAGATAGCACTAGATGGATTTATTTATTAGCCCATTCAACCGATCCTCTGTGTTCATTGCGTACCGATGCGTAAAAAGAATACCTCTCTTCTATACGTAAATAGTATAGAATTAAAAGGTGCTGATTTATACGACCAAGATGGATGGACTTTCTCGTAGTTTAGGAATGATTGCGAAGTGAACGTAAACGATAGCTTGCTAACATTAGTCATTTCACTTAAGGAAATGTTGAGTTTAGATTTCGATAGACAGATTAACATATACGAGTCCCTCGAAAGCCAAACGGATCGATCACACTTTTCACCGCTCTTTCTGTTTCTTAATTTCATTGCATTTTGAATTTTTAAGAGACACACGTGTGTGAAAGAAGAGACGATATAAATAATAGTCGATTCTGAGATAAATTTAAAAAACAACGCCATCATTTTTTCGTACTTTTCGTAATTTATGGAGTTGATCATGAATGTAGCAAAATTGTATATACGTGCAGATAACATGCAATTCGAATAATGAAGATTCGATCGCAATATAATAAAAATTTCCAAGAAAATGTTCATAATTTTTTTAGTAAGTCACCGAAAATTCCATGTTTCCCTATGACAAAACATGACTTGAATCAGTCCTTTGGATATTAAACTGCTGGATATTTTTACTTTGTTCCGAATTTTATGCTATACTGTGCTACAGGCTCGTACTACTTGGCAAAAGAAACATTTAATTCTTTTCTGTCACAACCGCCACAGTCAAATACAAATCCGCGTATTATATAGGCAGACAAAGAATGACGATCGTAATGCAACCTTAGTATTTCAAGCCGGAAATCACGTAAAACTTCTCAAAGTCTCAACAAAGGCAAGTGCCTTCTATACTATATATTTACTATACTATATATACCGACGTGTCACGTAAAATTTTACCATGTTTTCTTTTATGATAAATTTCATTTGCGATATATCTATCACTTTTTCAAAAGTACGATTGCAAATGTTCTATCTTAATATTCTTCCTTTCTACGCGTAGGTGAGCATTTTCTCTTCTTTTTTTTTTTCAAATTTCATTGGCCCCTTCGATGTAGATTTCGAATAAAAAAAAAAATTACATTATGATATCGTAAAAACTATGATACAAAAAAATTTAGATGTAGTTATCTAGATTGGGCATAAATTAGAGATTATCTACTAAAACTGTCTAGCTGAAGAATCGTCTTGTCTGTCTAAAGAATTCTAAACTAGCAAGTGTGTATATATATATATATATATATATATATATATATATATATATATATATATATATATATATATAAAAACTTTCAAAGCAAGCATTTATGAAAAGATCAGAGACAATTGAAAGAAATCAATGGAAAATCCTCGATTAAAAGTATCGAGTTCAGCGAACTCGAGATGTTCCTGTAGAACGTGCATATGGTAATGAGCTTACGCGTGCTAGGAAATTTAAAACCAGGTAGAATAAGCTTTCCGTACGATATGCACATGCAACTCAGCTATATTATCCTCGAGCATAACAAAATTCCATTGAAACAGCTGTGTGTCGAATTGTTGCGAAATTTCTTCCCCAGGCTAGTATGCATATCTCGACGAGGTTCCAACGAAACTGAAAGTTCTAAAGTACTGGTATATATAATGGAACAACACGACAGAACTCGATTAATGATCGAATTAATTATAATGTCATCTGTGGTGCTAAACATTCCAAAAATTAATCTTATTAATTACGAGCTTCGATATAAATAACACGAATAAAACTAGCATTAATTAATATATGAACTAATACTTTGATACCTTTGAAAGTATGAAAATTATGCTTTTATCAATAATAATAATTAAGAAACCAAATCTCGTATCGAGTATCGTCTCATCTTCGCAAGTCCTTCGCGAGACGATAAAAGAGAGATTTGGACAAGATTTCATGTACTTGCAATTTCAAATATTCACGGATCATTCCAAAGTTTCGTTATGCAACCGGAATTTAAGGATACGCAACTCACGCGTCTCGTCGCACGATCAGTCGATGACGTAAGTCAAACGGAGGCGTATCGACGTCCAGGCGTCGAGGCTCCGCTACTTTATAAGGAGGCTTTCACTGGGAACGAAATCGCACGTACTCGAATGTGCCAGGTCACTCGATGTACGATCATCGATTTATGGAACAGCTGACACACAGGCATGGCTGTGTTCTTCTCTGTCCTTCCTGCAGAGTGTCTTGCAAGAAAATCACAGAAATCTCAATGTTTGAAGTATTACTTCCAGATATTTAGAATGTGACATCGCTTTTTAGTGAGATGAAGTGAAATAAATTAAAAGAAATTTTAATTTAATTCAATTAAATAAATAAATCTGGTAGAAAATTTGGCTAAAAATTGAAAAACTATTTTCATTATTCATGTACTATTAGTTATACTATTGTAAGTATACAGTTACTATTTCACTACGATTCGTTTATATTACATAATTTACGTAAATACTACGATTTAATGCAAGTACCACTTGAAGCCAATGTAAAATAAATTTCGGCAGGTAATTGATTAATTAATACGCATTCGTCAGCTAAATGAACACGCGCAGTTTAATTCTAATTAAACGACGACGATTCAATTAATTTGTTTGTAACTAACTGTTGTGAGCTGTCTGCATTGAAAATTAAATTATAATATTAATATTCTCTTAGACACACAACAAGGAAGACAATTTCCATAAATATTATTTCAAAGTTGACATTATTAATTTTCACAAAATTGAGTGTACATCAGCATACGGATATTTTACGCGGATATTTTCTTATTTTCTCTTTCGTCTTTTACTCCATCTCGGTCACGAACAATTACAGATTGAATATTCCAATCGAATATTCCTTGAACGTAATTCGTGATATATCTGACGATATAGAACGCACAGGCGCGCGCGTATTTGAAATGGAGCATATGACTATCTTTGAATTTGAATTCAAGGCTATAACGACGGTATCGATTAGCGATCAATGTTAGCTACACATGTCTTGCATAAATCTACAATTCATTCATTCTGCTCATACAGTTGAAAACAACGACTAGCTCTCTCGGCTTGTAAAATTTTCTATCGTAGGCACAACTCGAGATTTATTGCGAGCAAAAATTATTATATTTAACTTATCAAAATCAATATTTAACTTGTCAAAATCAATTTTGGAATATTTTCGAAATAATTGAAAATTTTAGAATTTTAAAATATTCCTTTGAATATTTCTGCATTCCAGTTTCCATTGATATCGAATCAAATCGATATGAAATCTGGCATCAAAAATTTCGTAACAAACGTTGAAAATATTGAAGAGAAACAATCGGAAATATTTAGACATTCGTTTTTACTACGTTTTTACTGTTCGACCATTCGATGGACGAATGGACAAGAATGGTCAGAGGACGACCATGTGGCCACCAGATTCGGCAATAATGAACGTGAAATCTCCATGTTCACGTTGAAATTTTACAAATTCAGATATTTCTCTGGTATTATCCTTATCGAGTAACTGTATGTTTACTTGATTACGTCAGCCTCGCTGCTAATAAAAAATACACGTATATATTTCTTCGAACGAAACTTTGCCTCGAAATTGAAAAGAGATTCCTTCCTCCTCTCGCGAGTCCTGCAAATTTTTTACCACTTTATAAAAGACGTATGTTATTTGTACGTTATTTATGCTATTATAATATTTTCTCCTTTTGTAATTTTTTTTTTACAATATTTTTAGCACTCGAGTCTTCTAATTCCAATTTTTACTTTATCATTTTTCCCTTTTGTTTCTCCATGGATTTACCAATTTTAATTAGAAATTTTAGTAATTTCATATTATATACTCGTTGCATATGTATACAAGTTCCATCTTTTAATTGTTCATTATATCATTTATTTAATAAATAACCGTGCAATAAATAAGTCGTGCAAGAGATAGCGAAATAGAGCAAAAAATAGAGAAAAATGGACAACGTCGACAGTCGTAAATATTGCAGTCCCAATGCAAACGAAACGAAAGAAAGAGTGAGAACGAAACGGAAGAATTCCGTTATCACGCAATAAATAAATAAATAAATAAATAACTATAACACGCGTGATCGAGCATAAGCAGTCAGATTCGTGGCTTGTCGACTCAACGAGATCAAACGGGAAAGGAATTTTGTCTGGACGAGCAGATTAATTGGCTGATCTTAATCGCATTAATGAAAGAACAAATTAATCGTTTCATCTGCAAACGTCTACGTTGCAACGACCCACTTTCATATGCGATACGCATACATACATATATGTATATATACGTATGAACAATGCATACGTGCGTGTGTATGTAAGACATCTTTTGTAGTCTTATTTGTTCAGCTTATCATACAATTCGACCAATTAAACGAAAGATCCGTGCGTAGTTTTATTACTGATTTCGAAGAAACGATAGTGAATTACTGCCTCGAGAAAGTGTACGTACGAAAGTCTCGTAGATACGCCAATCGGGAAATGAAACCGCTGGAAATAAAATCGTGGCATATGTACACAATACATACACAGTGTATAATCTTCGTTGTATCCGATTGTATCCTAGTCTTGTTCGATCTATGCTATTCTACATTATGCTTACAATTAATGTACGCAGCTAAAAAGCTGATTTAAGTACTTATTTCGTTTCTTATTTCGTTTCTTCTTTATTATCTTACTTATTATCATACATATACTTATCTACTTTTAACTCGTTTAACTTCTTCGAACAAATCTTCCACTCCTTCTAGTCTTGTTTGTTTCTCCACTTGTCTCTTTTTTTCGCCTTTCTTTCGTTTCTGCCAATTTGTTCTTTTCTTTCTTTTATTTCAGATTCATCTCTCGTCAATTACTACTACTCTTCCGTGAAACTTTTCTACTTGTAAGTTTCTCTCACTTTTCTCTTCCACCTGTTTTTCTCTTTTTCATATTTTTTGGTGAAATTTAAATTTTCGAGTTTTTCAAAATTCCCCTGTTCAAACTACAATGTCTGGTTCGATCGTGTATATTGCTGTATTGCAGAAAATCATAGAAATTTTCAAATTCAAATTCAGCTGTGCAAACATGGAAGGATGGTGAACCACGATCGGTGTACGCGAACAAATAGTAATAAGAATTGGAGAGAAAAGCTATGAATGGTCTTACGGATAGCCGGAAAATAGTTTTCTGGGATTTCAGAGAGCTAACCACGGCATATTTTTTTCACTGACGGCATTTTGAGGGCCGGAATTTTGAGAAAACACGTGTCGAACCAGTCTGTCGAGTGGAAACAATGCAATTTTGCCGTGACGACGTATAGATGGACATCTCGTTGCCATATGGTGGACAGGACAACTGGCAGGATTCGTGGAAGAAAAACAGAATGGAGACAGGAGATACAAACCGAACTAACATGTTGCAGATTTCCAGTGACAAGCTGTGATCTTGAACAAGCTCGTAGAAATCCAAAGAAACCCAACTCTTCTGTCTAAATGTATAACAAGATATACAAATCCTTTCCCAAATGAATTCAACCAATCTCAAAAGTTTCTTTTTATAACTAATCAAGTAGGTATTTGAATACAATGAATATTGCTTGATAAGACAATCAAGTATTCAAGAAAATCAAACATACTAAATTCACTTCAACTTGACTTGAATATCTTGTAGCGAAACTTTTCTCCCATATTCAATTTCGTGTTCAACGTTTCTACTCTTTGTTTGCACGTAAACTCGACGCATGCAGTTATTTAACCTTTTGTTTCAACGTGTTTCGCTTTGTTTTAATTTTTTGAAAAATGTCTCATTCTTCGCGTAAACAGCATCGATCCAGCATCGAATGCATAAGACAAAACGATGTATATGGATATTTCACTGTTTTAGCTTTCAAACTAGCAGTATGCCATACACCGCGACAGAAATAGTAGTCCTAGATGGTACTGGACACACCTATCTACACGGTGATTCCATGCATCATACATGTTTACAGCATGTATCACGTACGACTTGGATATTCTCGTGTCGACGTTCACAATGCTTTAATGGTAATATTTCAACTGTATCGTGAATCACTATCGGTTGCACTATATGCACTATATACGTGATACCGACACGACATACTCGCTGTCAATTCATGTTGTGTCAACGATCCCCGTGTTACCCTCGTGCCGGTGATATACAACTTGATGTAATATTATAACAGCGGACAAACACCCTCTGGCATCCATTTACATTTACATATGCGCATACGCCACCGACGGGCTCATCTTTTCACGATTTGCATTCGGCGTTCAGCGATCCGATCGTGATAGATGATGAACTTCAGTTTTTCAGAACATCACGCAGAGAATGAAACACACGGTATTGTTCACATTGCAATTCACATTTGAATTAAAAAATGTTTGTTACGTAAAAACTGGGTCTGAGATTTTGGATATTCATCTCGGAGGAAAGGAAAATCTGTCTGGTAAAGTTTCGACAGTCCTAAAGTCAACACTTTTAACGTCGTAGCAAATTTGCTACTTTGCTATAACGTGAGACAACATTTATATTTTCAAAGATTCTGAATATGCACAGGATATTTCGGGATACTATGTTTCGGAGTAGATGAATTTAGAAATCAATCAAACCGTGTATTTACGTTCGTACGTCACCAATACATCGTACATATCTGACTAATCTGTCAATGTTGATCGATTCGAAGTCGTTACAGTCGTTCGAATCGTAGAAAAAGTTGTAATGGTAAATGGTAGAGGAGTTACAAATAACAGCTGGGCTTCAAAGTGGTCGGAAATGAACTTCCAAGTCACTTAACGAGTCGTTTCAATTGCACTCTCACCGAGTTGCCGATGCTTAATGACTTTCACGTATAAGTTATTATTACGTCATTCACGTCCACGCTACACACGTGAAGTAAAAATCGTATAAACATACTACAGGTTCAAACAGTGTCTTGAAAAATAATTATGGAACATCAACCGACGACGATTTACCAACCATGCTTCTTCAGTACCATTCAATTTCAGCTTCTACAATGCTTATTCATAATATGTATAAGTTACAATTCTTTTCTTACTGCAGAAAATTAACACTGGCAGTGTTTATCAAATTGTATAAAGTAAAAAAGAAGAAAATTATTTGCATATAAGAACGGTACTCTCTCTCTCTAATTATTAAGCTTTTGTTTTGAGACTTTCGTATATCATAAGAAGAAAAAAAAAAGAAAAAAAGAAGAAGAAGACAGAAATTAGAAGAAGTTATAATTGACATTACTCTCGATTATTTAATTATCAACTCGCTTACAAACGTACCAATTTGCAGCTATCAATATCTGGACTTTTTGACTATTTCCCATAAATGCAGAAACATTCGTAAAATAATAATTTCCTCGTCTGAACGCTTTTGTATTTAGGTAATGAAAATACGTCAAATCGTTGAAAATTTCATATTCCACTTTGTACGGGACTGCATAATACAGTGGAGAAGACGAGAAAAAAACCCAGAGGCAAAGCAATAACTCGTTTCTTTTTTCCTTTATTTTCAACAGCTTTACCATCTGGCCTTATAGCCACGTACAAACGTGTCGTTCACGTGTGTAAGAATATTTGCACACGTGTTTGCATGCACCCAGGTAAAGGTAATAGGCTCGAGACTGTCGGCTCTCCTCCTGGATAATGACATGGCCAGAACTTCGGGCACGTGCCTCACGCGATCCTCATTATCTCCATTCCTCTCGTAGTTCTCTCTCTCTCTCTCTCTCTCTCTCTCTCTCTCTCTCTCTCTCTAGTTTTTTCTTCTCTTTTTTAAGGCAAGTTTTTGCACTTTCCTTCCTTTGTATTTCGTCGATTCACCGCGGCGGTTATAACAGTTTCAGGATATTGAGTCGTATGTTGGGTACAAACGAGATTGCTTTTTCATTAGAAGATGTCGATGTATGAGTGTCGGTGATGAGTATTTGTAACGGTGTATATTTGAAAGTAGAAATTAGAATGTTGATTTTTTGAATTGAAGAAATTCAATGCGAGTCCAGAAATTTCTCTCAGTATAATCATAATCTATGTACAATATATGTATACAACAATTACTTACTTCTTAATATCAAAGCCACTCTTTTACTAAATTCTATATTTTATTTTATTTAGTATCGAATTTTTGTAGATGTATATATAAAAGTATCTGCTACTAAATGAAACGAAAAATATACCTATTTAAATAATTACTCGATGTATAAATACTGTAATAAATGCAATCATACATACTGACTTTATTCGACAACGACATTCAACTTGACAGTACTATTATCAGTTACATGTATAATTCATACAATCCATCAATTATTCTTCAATTTTCTCCAACGTTAACCTACTCTCAACTATATCCCTTACTCATTTACACAATGTAAAATCGTCTTGTAATTTGTAAAATATCTCGTCAATTTCACGTTATCGTCGAAATAAAAATAGCATGCAATTTCCCCACTTCTGACCTAATTTAAAATCAAATGGCAACGAAAAACAGTGATGAAGGGAGAAACGAAGGAAGGAAAGGAAGAAAGAAGAAACGAATGATTGCTAAAAGTCAAAATCCATCAACGCCAATTGGACCAGGAATCGATAATCGACCGAAAGGTGTGCCGAGTATGCAGACTCTGTGGAAGTGAACAATCAACGCTAGATTTCAAGACCGAAGGAATAAAAAACTATCTTGAAAGGATCCTTCTACTCACTTAACTCGACTGAAAGATTACGAGCTTACGATCATTTGTTTAAATCTTCGTCTACACCGCGTCGGATGAAAAATTTTGAAAAATTAATTTACACGGTAAATTCACGGTCAGTTTTTTTTTTTTTTTTTTTTTTTTTCAACCGGNTTTTTTTTTTTTCTAAATTTAAAGTATAAATGAAACAACTGGTTGAAAAGATCGTAAGGTCGAACGGACAAAGTAAACTGTTGCATGGTTTGCATACAAATTACTTAAGAAGAAAAAAAATATACCGAGATGCGCCTAACCTGACTTTCGTTTCGTTTCACCGGAAACAGGAAAATTGAATCCTCGTTTCCTCCTCTACCATCGACACGCTTTGTAAGCACCAGTTTCAAACGATCGACGCAACGAAACATTTACGGGACAAAAGATCTCAGGGAGAATTTAACCATGAGAAAATGTAAAACAATCACAACAACTGCAGAAGATTGAGCAAAGTCAATAAACTAATTTTTTACCGTGTCGTTACTGTGAAAGACAAAATTTCGTCTTACTTTTTATTTATTAATCTCTCTTCTGCTTTGTTCATTCTGTATAATTTTATATAATCTTGCTTTGTAAGTTATTTCTCTGTTTACTGTACTCGGTAAATATCTAAATAATAAAAGACACTTTTATTTGCGAAGAACAAAAACTTATCAAATTCACTGAGAAAAAAGATAACCATGTCGAGAATTGACAGGGGGGAGGGGGGAACAAATGGGAAGTAAAAGCACGGAGATAGCGTGGAATTTTCTACTCTGGCAGAATCACGGACGACTAGCACTTTGCAAACTGTGGCAAGGTTTTATCACGTATGTAAAGGCAGGCTGAGATAAGAAACGTATGCTTCCCGGAATTCTCAGCAAAAAATCTGGCCGACGCATAATAGAAACGGAATAACAAAAGGAAAACTAATTTCGCTTTGAAGAAGCGTCCGTCAATGCGCGATATATCCATAATAATAATTGGATAATTAATTCGATCAACGAAGAACGAGGGGAAGGAAGATGAAGCGGAATTTTATCAGTCTTTTGCGTAGATGCTGTGCAAGTGTCATCGCAAGTGAGTTTTATCATCTACTCGAATACGAATGTTTTCTTCGTTTACGAAATACATGTGCAATTTTTATATTTAGCACATACCTCACCAGTCTTTACACTCGAGTAATCGAATCCGAGAAAAGAACGAATCATCGAGCAGCTATAACGAGAACACGTCACCTCTCAAATCGTCTTCTTTCCTTTTCTTTTATTTTCTTTTCTCTCGCTCTTGTTTCTTTTCCTTTCTTTGAGAATTTTTTAATTCCCCTCCTTTTCCTTTTTCTTTCCTTTTTCTTCTTTATTCTTGTTTCTTCCTTCTTTTTGTCTAACTTGATTTGATAGTTGTACCGAAGATTGCAGACGAATCGGTAGATTCATCTTACTACATGTATGAACGATGCGAGCTGTTCACCACCTGGTTTAAAATTACCATTACGTTGGCCTTTAAGCTGTAACTTTCGAATTTCCAATAACAATAACTCGCTTGTCACTGTATAAATGCCATTCGAAAATCGTCTTACATTTAGCGTATTCGCGGATTTTATATAGTCATCGCATTAAGGGTAAATATGTATATGTATTGCACAGCATTAAGAAAAAGTTCAGTTTATATAATAAAACGAAATTTAAAAAATGAGACTGTTGGAAAAAGGTGTAGATGACAGCGATGAAGAATATTGTAGTTTGATTCGAATGTTACCAAGATTAGGCTTGACATCAAAAAAAGGTTTCGTAAAATCGCAGATTAGATGCGCGCACTTGTAAATATCTACGTAATATAATGAAGAAAGATTGAACGGGAAATTTATTGAAAAACAGCGAAGCGTCGATGAATTACTACTAAATCAAACGCACAGATTAACAGAATATTAATCAGAGTAAAGCAGTAGCTATCAACCGCCCACGTATCAACCGGAGTAACGATAATTCAATGTCCTATATCACAGCCAATCTTGTGCTCTGAATTCTTTCAACGTGTTGTTCATTGACACGTTCGCCAATCGAGAAACGATTACGAAAAAGCAAGAGGGAAACTGAAGGATTTCGAGCTGCCACCTTCCGCGTGGAAATTTGAATTTTGGATACGAAAATAATCTGATATCTGTAAGAGCAAACGCAAAGTGAGAATGTTCTTCGAAGATTAAAACGTAATTTTTACGAGGTTTAAGAGGATATTGTAATCAGCACTTCTGCGGTTTTGAATGTTCAAAAAAACACACCATACTCTAACTTGTCTTATTTCTTCTCGGATATCGTGACTGTCTATTGTCTTTCGAGAAATCAGCTACTGAGGCAGAAAGAAGAAAACTACTTGCAGCGACGTTTTGAGCTTTTCGCTATTTTTCAATATTGGTTAGCAAAAAGTTTAATTTATTTCGAAACGATGTTTTAAACATTACTTTACCAAACCTACGCTTTCCCAAATATTAAAACATTATGTCATTATTAAGCTAATGTAGATGTTTAAGCAAATTAATACTTTCACAAACGCGCTTTATGCATCATTTTCTACGCTTTATTCATTTCGATAAAAAGATTCATTTATGGCTCTAATTCTAATACCTTTCTCGCAAATATATAAATCGTTGTAGAGACACGAGTGAGAGGCCGACTCGACGATCAACTCTCTTTCACAAACTATTCGATCCATTATTATTTCAACTATCGATCAACGAATGATCATGCGATACCATTCTTAAACTCATCCTGCCTAAAGACACGATTTAACTTACTTACTACTGTTGAAAACTCATACATATGGAGTATTCGATTTTCATGCGGGTCGAAAGAAATTCGAACCGGTTCGAATCGATGGCGTCTCTCTGTCAACTCTCATCGTGCGATAGCTTCGATATCCGTTAGAATCGAATAAATTGCACGGCCTGGACCGTAGACGACCTTTGCCGTGGATTTTCCCGCAGAGGGCCGTCGTAACCGCTACCATTATTCGCGTTTCCTCGTTCTGTCGACATTATTTATATCCGTCGTCGCCAGAGGAGCTGGAGCAGAAACGTTTATTCGTGGCCTGCGTGACTCACGAGAAACACTGTTCTTATTTCAGACGAAAACGAACATCTATACCGTCTGTATAATACAGAACGTAGATTATAATCATTCTTTCTCCTGATTCTCCTTCTTAAATAAATTCTGTCTGGCAAGTATATATATATATATATATATATCATACCTCGTGCAATCGATTATCCATAGAGATTACTCTCTAGAGATTATCCAATTAGTCTAGATTGGATCAATCTATCGAATGGGCAACATTTGTTTATTCTTATGATATTGACCAAAATTTGGTCTTACTTTTTACTAATTGTAACTGGATCCTATGCTACTTTTTCCTTTTTCCTTTTCCTGGAAATTACAATAGCATCTTTTTCTTACTTTGATGGATTTTTAACTACAAAGTTTTTCCAAGTTTCTAACAAAATTTTTTTCAATTCTGTTGCGACTCGCTTCTCCAAGTAAATTTTAACATATCCTACCGTGGATAAGAAAGATGAAAAATTTCAAACATCTCGAAGCATTCCTCTGTGTAACAACAAAAATTCTGTTTCTCAATTCGATATACTTTACAATACTCCACAATGCAGATCGAGTTACTGATCTCATCATTGAATGAATCGGAATGTTTAGATTGATAACTTTTCTTGTTAGACAGACTTTTTACAGACTTTTACGAAAGACATATGCTGTTAAACTAATATTTAAAATATTAAATTAATTAGCATATAATACTGACGTCTATTCAACAAGAGAATAAAACGTATCGCTTGTTGTTGCTTTCTTAAATCATCTTGCATACCCATGAAACATATAGAAGAGAAGATGGAGAACAGTTACAAGAGTCTGCGGATGAAATGGGAAAACCAACTCGCCTTGTTCTCGAAAGAGGACATAAAAGGAGAACGATTCTAAACTTGTCAAGAAGCATCTGTCTTATCCAAGTATCTTTACCCTCGAACGAATCAACATCAAGTCGTGGGGATAATCAATGAAGCAAATCTGCTTACCAACGAGTTATTCACGACGAACGATCGTAATTAACTGTTGTCAGGAGTGTCGCGTTGATGTGTTAATGTTAACGAGGATAATAAAATATGTGAATAATATAATTCGATAGCGAACCAAGCCATTTTCACGTGACTCGTCAATTTCGCGATTCATTCATTTTTTTACATCATCATTATTCATTTCTATCGATAATTAGTATTTATCTACCCCAACTGAAATAAATGATTTATTGATATAAACGCGTTTATTTGCTGCAATGAAAAATTAAATTTAAATCGAACGGATTCGGAATAAACGCATTTGCAATATTTCTAAATTATCTTCGAAAACAGATTTTTCCACGTAAACTCCTCTACTTCGAATACGACGTAAACGATTAATCGTAATTTTACAATTACGTACAATTATGATAATATATATCTTGTAGAATTTATATAATAAATCACAAATTGCCAATGCAAAAACATGTGATTTATAAAATTATTTAATTGTAACAATATAATAGGCGTCTTACAGAAATGTAGATAGAACTGTAATAACAACTTTTAGACTCAATCTCTCGCCTTGAAAATATACTACAGCAAAGTATTACGCAACAGCTGTTGAAATAAATTACAGAGCACAAGAGTCGTTGGATAGTCGTAGATAGATCGTACAAAAATTGAAGGATAAAAGGAATCTCACCATCCTCGTCCGTATCTGTCCCTGTACACAGAAACGGCGAATCCGAACATGGATCTGGTCTCGTTTCGGTAAACCGCATAATGTTTCGTCTCGATGTTAAACGCGTGTGAACACCAAAGTGGCGAATTGACAATGATGAGACTTATTAGGCCCACGATAAGATTCGCGTACCACATGCTTGCACGTCTTGCAACTCCACTTAATCACACGTTCAGTCGTTCTCACGCACGGGGGATGGATTCGGCACAACAAACTGTCATAAAGTCGCGTGTCGCGACAATCAAGATCTATCCGCGCGATAGATCTATCATATAATGGACAACGGTGGACAACGGTAGTTGATCAGGGTGGACAATGACAATGGGAGGATAATGACAACGATTCACAAAGTTTTCTAGACACAGTGAAATGGACAGTATATATGTATGTATGTGATGGAAGATTACGAAGACGAAACTAGAACGGAGCAACTAGAGACAGAAGAGAATCAGAGATGCCTGCTTGACGGACGGCCGCGAACAGACTGAAGAGTAGAAGTCCGTTCTTTCGGTTACTCTTCGCTCTCTTGACTCACGAGGGCTGCAACTCCCACCCACTGTACTTACGCGGTTCCGAAGTTGCGCTCCACTCCGGCATGCTTGCGTGCCACAACCATTGACTAAGGACAGGATAGACCTGACATACAATGTATCATCGTAAATCATATTTGCGGGGACGGGCGGATCAAGTGACTCCCTCACCATTTTTCTATCGTGTGCAAATTCATCGATCTTCAATATGCTAATGTTTTGACTTCATAAAAGTAACACAACAAAATTTCAACACTTCTTAAATTTCCCTTCTAATTCTTCTACAATCAGAAATATATTTTTAATGCGTAATTAATTTCCAATACATCTCTTCTTTAATTCAATGGAATCAAAGAGAACAAGTTCTGACTTTTTCAAATCAAATGTGTTAAAATCAAAAATGTTAAAAAACAATCTAATTCGCAATATTAAATTAAATAAAGCAAACACGATCATTATTTTATCGCAGCTTTAATTCTCAATACGAAATCTTTCAATACCGTATATATAAATCAATTTTTGGAAATACAAAAAAAAAAAAAAAGATTAAATAGTACTGCTTTAGTTCTGAAATTTACCGAGCGTGAAATTTGCAAAGTATCTTCTTGCAAATGTAAAATTTATATACTACTCTTAGACAAATAAAATTGTTTCGTGCATGATACATAAAACATGAGATGAATTGTATTTCAATTTTACAAGTAATTCTAATTATAATTGTAATTCTTTATCTCGTAATATTGTAAATTATGTAAATCTCATACTCGTGTTAATTATCGGTGCATTATTAATATTCAAAATTATACTATCGATATTCAAAAATATGATATACAGAGGGAAAATCTATCTCGGACTAATAAATAAAACACACAAATAAGAAAATGTTACACCACTCATGGCTGGTATAATAAATACCGACTCGTTATATTGGTGAAAAATTCTACGTAATACACTACTACTACACTAGTCGATCGTATCTTTCGATTCGGATCTTTCATCCTACGAGATGAACGAATGATCAGAGGAACAAAAATATATGCAACTCACCGTTTAGATGCGACGAGCATTGTTATCAATGTAGTTCAAGAGAAGCATTGTTATCATCCATCATTAAATAGGAATCGTCGAATATCGTGAGACTGGAAGAAATTTGTAATAAAACACAGAGTATTGTAATTTGTACATAAATATAATGTTAATTATTTTAAATGTTTGAAATAATAAAAAATAATAAAAATCGTAACTCGTTGCGTTTCCATTCAGATTCTATTTGTAAAATACAACATATAATTGATCTCAAGTAAAATGTAAACTATAAAGTTACTTACGTTTCTGGTTGTTGAAACATCACTAGGCCTTCTCGCCAGGAAGGAATACAAAGAAAAGGAAGGAGTGAGAAACCTTTAACAAAATATCAGTTATAATTTATTTTATTTATAATGATATGATCGGATTTTATTTCTTAATTACTAATGATTAAAGCGAGATATAAAGAATAAAATTGATTGAAATAGAATGTGTGAATTCTTACTTTTATCTGCATAGCTTTAAAGCACCAGATTACCTCCCTTGCAACAGATTTTCGTCGTGAATTAATCTGATGGGATGAGGGTTCGAGCAAGCACGAATCAAATTCTGCTGATCTATGGAAAAGTAAAATATCCAATAAAAATATTTAAGTTGTATACATTTATATATATATATATATATATATCTGTGTTTGCATATACACGCTAACTTAACTTAATGAGATAGAATTGATAAATATAAAATACATATATGTAATTAAAAAATTACGGTCCTTTAACATGGAATGCAATTACAACATAATATACCATAAACTTTTAGATTATTCAGTGTAGTTATTATAAACATATAAGATACTATAATCGTGACTATGCTAATTGTTAAATACGATTTAATATAACCTGTGATTCTACGTTTGTAGCATACTATACAACTACTGACTATGCTAATTGTTAAATACGATTTAATATAACCTGTGATTCTACGTTTGTAGCATACTATACAACTAAATACACAGTTAACTATACTATTACACCGATTTGCGAATGTATACGTAATCAAATTATTTCAAAATTTTAATCAATCAATATGATCAGATATCACAGTTATAAATATAACATTTTACTATTCCAAAATACTTCAAAATACTTTCGCGAGTCATTGTATTTAAACGTACGAAAATTTATAATCTATTCATTCATAACCAAGATTGGATTAAATACATCACATGTAACTGGCTCAAATAATACTCAATCGTCTGGGTAGTAGACATATTCCGCAATTCAAAAATAAATATAAAAAATATACTGATCGTATAATCTTTACCTGGAAAACTTTTGGATAATATTTCTTCTTGGCTTCTCGCTAATAAAATCTGATGCTATCACATACATAATTATACTTCAATACTATCGATCGATCAGAAAACATATCGATTATGTTTGAAAATCGCACATTATCGTTGGCGCTGTAAGCTTTTCCTAGGCGCGCGCATTTCGAAGATATATCGTCTTACTCGAAACGAAAAATAAAAATCCTTCATCTAATATTTATTATTTAATGTTTAATATTTTACAATTGACTGAACAAAGCACCCGTAATTTTACTCTCTTTAATTATGCCGTGTTTTAATTCTAAATTTCACAAATTTAATAAATATTATCTATAATTTAGTGATGCATAAAGAAATGATTCTTCATATCTGAATGTTAACTTCCAAAATACAGAAAAAAATTAAAAATAAAATAATTAATTTTAAACTTTATAAATAAAAATATATACTTTATCTCATCGGTTAACGAACTTCAAGCATGTAAAGCAGTGATGTAAGCAAATACCATAATGTCAAAAAATTAAAATAGATTATTGTGCATATACGTTGCTTTAATAATTACGTTTTATTAACATATATAAATCATATAATACATTTACAGTTGCAGTTTATATCTTGTGTAAGTATTGTCTTTTAAAAATATATTTCTTTATGAAGAATATCTTGAGCGATTGATGTCTAGGTTAGATTTAGGTTAGTCACATATTGAAATAAAAATATAAAAATACTGAAAGAAATTAAATATTAATACAAATTTTTATATCTTCGCACATCAGTAATACAAATTTTAATAATACTGAATATCGAACTGGACATTATAACTTTCTGCTTTGCAATCTTTTCTTGGTGCAAAGTTTAAATCAAATTCTAATTACATGTATTTCAAATTAACAAAAATAATTATCAATTAGATTAATAAAAATTAAAACAAAACAATTGTTTCTCTTGCATTTCTAAAGTAGATATTTTGATGAATTATCTTACTTCTATTTTACAGGTAGGATTAGTTTGTTTGTTTCATTATGATATTTATTTTTTTGAAATAATGAAATAAACATCAAACTTTGAAAAAAACAAAATATTGAGAATTTTAAAAGAAAATTTTAGGTTTATAGTGGACTTTCTTGTCCAAACATATACATATATGTTTGCCAAATAATGGTATGCTAGGCAAACCTAATAATAGAGTTTTCAAACATATAACCCTTAAAATTAAATAAATCACATTTTCTATTTCTGATTTTTATATGAACTGCATTTAAATTTTTCCAAATTATTTCATTCGTCTATCTTTTCAATGTTGCTTATATCAATTTTTTTGCAAAAAGCCCAAATGTTGCAATAATTGTAACAAAAGTAGTTACTACAGAAACTATATAATTGAAAAACAGTCATTAGATAGTGATATAGTCATATCATGTTTCATGAAAATCTATAAAGCATCATTTCTTCTTATCTATCGTTTTATGTTTCTTTTTTTGGTTATTTATCATGTTTTCGTATTCTGCTGTTGAAGTCCGAAACAGATATTGAATATATTCTTGAAATTATGTTTTCACAATCTGCTTTGGACACATGCATATTTGTATTTGTAACATAGTTAATATCATGTTGTTGTAAATCAGATTTTTACACTTAAGAATGTTTCATTTCTGACTCATTGAGATTTTTATCATATCGTCTTCTAACAATTTTACTCGACCATAAAATTAACTTCTTATTATATTCATGTTCACTTATGCAAGTAACATTATTTGCAAGAAAATTTAGTTTTGCATTTAATAAATCTTCAAACGTAATTTTTTCTCTTGTGCACTTCTTTTTCATCAAAAAATCAAGTGCACAGTAACCTGTTGCATGTACATAAGTGCAACGTTTTATTTTTCTACCCACTGTCCCACTATTTGTCGACCATTTATGCTTAAGGTTTGAAGATTGATCCGGTAAACATTTTGACTGTTCTCCAACTTGTGATGATTTGATATTTGTATTATTGCCAAGCTCATTATCCTTAATATCAATTTCTTTTCCTTGTTGTTTTGCATTAATTTCCAAATGTTTTTTATGATAAATAGTAATATTTCCCGTTCCATCATCAACTTGATAGTGATAAAATTGAGCATCTTCAGAAACAGACAATACAAATCCTACAATTTCTATTTTTTTTATTATGATATTAGGCATGTTGAGAGCATGAAATTGAACACGATTATTCTCAATATAAGGTACAAATCTACTCAATTCCGTTATCAGAAAAGGTTCAAAAATTTGTATTCTATCTTCACGATTTTGCAAATGGACCCATTCTTTGTCTTCGGATAAATAATGTGGAAAGTCGTAATCTCCTTTGTACGAAACGAAATCTTCATCGATTTCTTTTGGTAAATCCGTCCAAATAGTAAGGTCAATTTCTGACATTTTTATAATTGAACTTTAAAGAACTTCTCTTAACACTATATAAACACTCTACAAAATTCACTCAATTTCGTTTTAACGATGATTCAGAACAAAACACATGCACGCCATGAAATATGTATTTGGCGGGAAGATATCACGCAGACAAGACGCCACATAGCCGTGAAATGGCGGAACTAATTGTTCACATTTAAATTAAAGAACATAAAAAAACTATACATTGTCTTGTATAAGTTTAATCTATATTGTATCTCAAAGCAGATCTTTTCAATTATGTTTATTTTCAATTTCTATTCTAATTTTGAAATTAGTTTACGACAAATTAAATCAAAGAACAGAAGTAAATTTTTGCTCATGCATACGACAGACTTATTGTTAGTCTAGCTAACAATAGAAAGAAAAGGGGAATCCAATTAAAACATTTGGCAACTAACACCTCTTAAATGGATTTTTTGACAAATGAAAATTTAATGGTAGAATTAATCTACTACCGATAAAATCAAAAAATCATATTAATCAAAATAAGACGAATTTTTGAAAAAAAAAAACAAAAAAACAAGAGATTGTTTCTGTGCAACATCGAAATTTTTACATAATTAATTAATTTCACACGATAAATGTACTCTACTTTGTTTTCTTACATGTTGGCGCTAAATGTCGTCAACATGTATGTATCAATGAATTTATAAAAATTATTTACTCGTTTCTGTTCAGAGGAAACATAAAATGAAAATTAAAAGTTTAAATAGGAAAACACTATAAATAGTTTTCCCACATAATATTTATTTATTACCTTTCATTTTAAAAGAAAATATGGCTGCTTTGTGGACATTGAAATACTGTCACGTTAACTATACTTGATTTAATTAATCACCATTTAACGCAACAAAAAAATTGAATTTATCGGTGTACAGGTCGAATATATAAGTCGCACAAGAAGTAAATTATAAATTATAAACTATCAGAAAGCTTCACTGATTCACATTGTTCCCACTATTCCAGTAATTAATTAGTTACATTGAATTAGAGCAGATTTTGGACATTGTGGTGCCATCTGTTTGTAATCTATAGGTACTAATTAATTTTAAGAATAATTTTTCGTCCATTTTACGATTCAAAAAAGGGTGTAGAAAAAAGGGTTGAAAAGTTAAAAACATGCAATGAAGAAAGTTTACAATTTAATTTTTTCGATTAGGTTTTTTTTACTAGAGAACGTTTATTTACCAGTAATTGGTACCAGGAAATTACGATAGATACGACGTTCGAAACGGCGCGTAGCTGTGAAAAATACTAATCAAGAGGTACAGTTTGTGAATTTTCGTGATTGAATCATTAGTTTTAGGTTAGATTTTGCCTTCTTTTTATATTCCATTTGCCTTAAAAAACTGAGTAATAGAAATTTTCAAATTTTGATCGACACAGCGAAACATTTTCACACGGCGTTTAATTTCTCGTAAATTACATTAGATACTGGGACCAAATATTCCGCGAATATAAATATATCATCTTTGTAATATAAATCGAATGCATACTATTGACGCGTAAAACTAAAATTAATTATACTTGTTTATATGAAGATAGTTAATTTTTTCATTCTGTCAGAACATGGCGCCAGTGTTTGTGTGCACCTGTAGACTGAACAAAATTTCATTTGTGAAAAGAATTTCAAGGTATTAATTTGCGATCTTTCCATCCTTCATTTCGAATTGATCTGAATTTCAAATATAGTTTGATAAGAACTGTACTTTGTGTAAAAGAATATATGTAATGTGTAGGGTTTTTATCGAGTAGATCATTTGAATGTGAAAAACATGCGTGTAAAACATTTTCATGGTCTTTTCAACTTCATTGGAATGTAAAAAAATAGCAAGAGATATTAGACATGCACTGTAATTATAAAAGTTCATATATTACTCGGTTTAATTATATTCCGTTTTGTTTGTAACTGAAAGTTTGGTCTATTCTTTGTTAACTGAAATATTAGCATTGTAGTGAAATGGTGGAGCAGAGGGATTTGTGGCACCACAGACAAAGTCTGTGATACGACACATAATCATTATTATAATGTATACTAAATTTTACGCTGTTAATTTGCATTTTCTACGTGGCTATCTCATCTGTGATGCTTTCAGTTATGCTCACGAACGAGTTTAATTCAAATTCGGGGCGTAGTTTGTGAAATCTTTAAGCAGGCATTTTATGAGTTAAAAGGAACGGAGAAAGGAAACCAACGATATAGAAACGATGCCATAATTCCGAAAGTCGCAAATTAATACTATAAATTAATATTGTAAGTTAATATTTTTTTTTGTAACAAATTGCTGCAATACCGATCTATCTGAACTATCTGTCGGTAAAAATCAATACTAGAGTTATCGGCGGTACTCTTGTTCGCCGGCAAATGGCACCACTTGTTCAAAATCTTTGTTCCAATTCAATGTAACTAATTAATTATTTGAGTAGTGGGAATAACGCTTAACGGAGAAGTTTATACTGATTTAATTTATTTCTTGCATTGTTTACATCTAGGCGGATAAATTTAATTTTTCAATTACATTAAGAAGTGATTAGTTCCCATGGTTCACCAGAACGCGGCGCTAGTATTTGAATCGATAAATCGATGAATCGATCTATAGTATTCATTTGCAAAAGAAGTCAATTCTGAAAATTTATCTATCAACGTTTTCCATTTGGTTTTGAAATTTGAGCATCCTTTCAGCATCCTGTTTGTGATAAAAATTTACAAATTCTATTCAATAGATCGAAGCATTTGATGAAACATTACTGTGCTTTTGGAATATAAGGTTAGTTGAGTTTCTGAAAAACAAAATCGTATTTTAAAGATCCGAATTAACATTAATAAGAATATAATAGTTTTCGTATGAAATCGTCTAATTTGTTCCAGTTAATTTCATACATGGTTTGCGATATATTGTAAGAAATTCTTTTCTCTGTCTGTTATTTTCAGTTTCGTAAGAAGATCTAATTTTAATGTACTTACTGGGCATGATAGCGGCAAGCAGGTTAGGCAGTTCTTGAAAACGTAGAACGTGAAAATCATTGTACGTTAGATCTAGTCTATCTTTCAATGGTTACTGCAGAAGCTACAAGAAAGGGGCAACGGAAGCTAAAGAAGTTAGCAATTGACGAAAGTATGCAATTCAAAATTCTTGCGGTATTTTTGCGTTAGAGGGATCGTTAAACATAATAGAATTGTATTTGTACTTGAATTTTCCAGCCAGTCGCTGTTAAGTCGTTCGATTCTGTTAAGAATAAGAAGATGCCTCGTGTTACTTCAGAAAGTAAGTAAATTAAAAAATAATGCACATCGTAATATATATATATATATATATATATATATATATATATATATATATATATATATATATATATATATATATATATATATATATATATATATATATATATATATATATATATATATATATATATATAAATAAAATAATTNATATATATATTATAATCAGAATCGAATTTATCTTCGATGTGACATATATGTATTTTAAACAGAGAATATTAAATAATTAGGTTATAGAATATGTTATACTTGTAAGAGAAAGTGATGTCACGTTATTGATTTTACTTTTCGGAATATGTTCGTTTTTGAAATATGTGTATTTATATAAAATAACTCGAATAGAGAATGAAAGAAAGAACATTTAGGTTTATTTGTCATACATACACGTATATGTATATATGTACATTATGTATTTCACAATTTTTGATTAACGTTTTACATATCACGTCAGAAACGATGAAAATTACACAAGTGTTCAAGTACTCGCTGTTTAGAAAGGTGTAGTTATTAATGTGAAAATAGGTATTGAAGAGAATTTCTAACTTTTTGAAATATCTCTGGATTCTAGTTTCACACGATCAGATTGGCCTGCCGTTTCTAAATTATACGATATTTACAGACGGTTTCTATAGATGTATTACCTAGAAAAGAAAAAGAAAGAAATGAACGCTATTATATCGATGAATTTTCATAGAAAATATGTACACAATAGATGTACATGTGTATGGAGTATCACTGAAAAAAGAAGAGAAAGAAGTAGCTTAGACTGATACTGATAATACTTTTTTTTAATAATTATCGTGGAATGTAAAGCTATCGAAACTGAGACAATGTAATATATAAGAATTACCTCGTAGAGAAGAAGAACAATTAAAATTACAGTCGATGTCGATAGTAATGGAAAATTTCTATCAAGTTGTCGGATTTGGAATGTACAAACAACAATTTCGTTAAAGTAAGTCCTCTTTGATTGGTAGGTTTACAATGTGCTAAGAATTTTTGGAAAAGTTCGTAATCATAATTGCTGTGCGATATGTAAAACCTAACGGAACAATATCAAATCGTGTTATTCTTTGAAAACTCGTTTTAGCCTCTTTAAAAAATGTAGTTGAAAACATACCATTCAGTCTAAGACACGTACCCTGTTAGTTTTAACACTGAATGAATTTTTACAAAATGATGATCAGAACCTAACTGAAAGGAAAGTAAAATATGGAATTAGAATGAACATGGTGTAGTTTAGCAGGTTTTATTTAAAATTGATATGAAAAATAATTGGAATATCCAATGAGGTAATTCACTTGTTTCTGAGGGACCGCACTTGTAGCACTTGCAGCACTTGTAGCACTTGCTTGACTAATTTGACAATGAACAATTGACAATGATTTCAATGTTTTTAATACAGTGGTAAAGTCGCTAAATCAATAAATCAATAAGTCAATTTATTCCGATATTTTCAAGGTCAATCAATGATTATCAAGTTGGAAAATTCCAAGACGTTTCTTATCTCCAAGTGAAATTATCGTATTAAAAATTGTCAATTTCCAAGGTTAAGTTGAGTTTGCGAAAGTGAAGGGTTCAATCTCTTTGGTTAATTCATTATTTCATATCGATGGATAGATCGAGTAATACCAATCAAGTAATACCAATCAAAAGTAAGTAATATCAATTGAGAAACAATAGCGACTCTGACATTTTACAACGTACTGCCTTGATTCTCGATTCATTATGTTTCGTATACCTTCTCAATGCCGTCGGATCAGGCGTGTGCGGTGATGAAGCGCGCTAATGAGGGCTCGGATTTCTTCATTGGATTCAGCCGATTGACGTCTTGATATTCGATTATTCGGTGTACCACTGATCGAGCCAGAACTTTGCTTAGACGGTTGCGTTGGGAATGACGAGCGACGAATAAGAGGTGGTGATCTCGCACCTACGATTCGATTTAGTGCCATTTATGTTAAACGATACGTTTACGTAGATTGATGGAACTGATCTAATTATACTAGGGCTACCTAATAGGCGTAGGGCAGATCGATGCATTTCGAACGATCTCGCACTCTTCATTGGGTACCTCGGTAAGAACCTCCTCTGAACGGAAAAGTCGATTGTGGATGTTTTTCTTGAGCTGATACTACCTGCCTTAGACGAGTTCTTATGCGTTTTTTTTTTTTTTTTTTAAACAAACACACACGCACGCGCGCATACATGTACACACAATATATTACCGTGTTGGATGTATATGTTGTATACATGTTTGTATACTCGTATTATTTTTCAGACATATGTATGATACATATTTACATATATATATGTGTGTATATATATATATATATATATATATTTATTTATTTCTTTTTACTTATATATGTATTTATGTATACTGTATAGTTTTACACTTTTTTTTATTTTTTTCTTTTTTTTTCTGTCATGTAACACAGAATGAGAAAATGCATTTCGGTGCGTGTGAAATCAATCAGTGTGACGTTTCGTTGTATCCTCTTTTACAAAAATACGGCATCTACTTATTGGCATAATGTAACATTACATGTCTATACTGCGTGTGATCAATCAGTCATCATACTAATCAGCTATGGCATACACATGTTTTGCGATATAGTGACATGTTTGATCTGTGACATTCTAAGAATTCTATTTAATCTATTTAATGGCACTTCTACTTCTAAAAGAATTAATTCTCTCTATTCTATAGGTAACATTTCATAACGTTCTTTAAATACCTTAGTCGATCAAAATTCTCCGTGTACTATGAATTTACACAGATTACAGTTGCAACCAAAAAATTCAAGTTTGCACATTATTATTATTATTATTATTATTATTATTATTATTATTATTATTATTATTATTATTTTCAACGATTCTTTATATTTTACTACATAGCTTTCAAGTAACATTCATTACGAACGTTTCGTTAAACGAACATCTCTATCCCTGCCCCTTAAATGTACCTGTAACGTATCTACACTGATTGGATTTGCAACGACGAAAAGTATAATCACTGGGAATTGTACGTCACGAAATTAAAGATCACGAAATTGATATAGGTATGTAAGATCATTATTTGGATGGAAAGTTGGAAGATAAACTAATGTGGTTTCCGCTGTAATACCTTGTCTTTAGCGAAACGTATTCGCAGTACTTCAACGAGAGCAGCGATTGAAAATTGATATAGGTATGTAAGATCATTATTTGGATGGAAAGTTGGAAGATAAACTAATGTGGTTTCCGCTGTAATACCTTGTCTTTAGCGAAACGTATTCGCAGTACTTCAACGAGAGCAGCGATTGCTGAAATGAGAAGCATCGTAACGAGAATGTGTCCGGCGACCAGGACTGATTTCGTTCGACGATCCTTTCCACTTTCTTCGACTTTTTTCGTTAAATTATTCTCACTGACGATCTCCTTCAAAACGTTAAACGTCTGGTTGTCCTCTCGGTTCGTGGGCTCGTTATTCCTCTGCTTGGAACTGTTTGCCGTACTGCAGACTCGCAAGTAAGTACAATTCCCATCGTAATCACTTTGGTAAACTGACTTTAACCTATCTTCGTAATCGAATTTTGGGCATCGTTTCAACTTTCGATGATCCAGCGGGATCACTACTGTCTCGATCGTTATGTTCTCCGTTGCAAGTATCGTGTTATTTTCATCGAGCGTTTTATTTCGACTTTCGTGGTAATTGGTATTCAAGAGCAATCGCAGCGGCAGGGAAAGTAACACACCAAAGATGGTTAGTATCACGAGAATGCTGACGTTGATGCCCATGGAAAGCTTTTTCTCTGACATGTCGATGGCAGTTTGCAACCGAAACGCGTTCACAGTTCGTTTCTCGCACGTTTCTTTTGCATCTTGCATGATTGCAGCACGTTGCACCCGGAGTGGAAGAGCGTTTTCGCGTTCATCGCGTCGAATCGAATCGTTTCGTTTTCTTGGGCATGACTGTTCGACGCGCGACGCGTTCCGTCCGTCTAGTTCACATGTTCGACACTCGCGGCAAGGGTATAAGTTTCGACTTCGGAACTGTGCGAACCGTTATTGAGCGAACAATAATGGGACGGATCTACCACCGATGTATACCTGGCTCTGTCTCGTTCAGAGGCAGACGCAACTGTTGCGCATTCTGTTGTGACTGCAGTCCCTGGAGTGAACCTGGATATCGGCTGATATTGATTTCCAGGTAGAGGCGGCCACGTACGCGCAAGTCTCACAGTCACCTCGTACGGCCCTCCGTTCGAGGAACGTACGAGTGCGACTTGGCGGTAATTGGTCGCCGTTTAAACTGAACTCGACATTAAACAGTCAACCCTGTTTACACCGTTCAACCCTCGTCCGAGATCGTGTTGAAGTATGTAGAGTAGTCTATCACACGGTCGATCCTATCCCTCGTATCGTTCTTAATTCAACGAATTAATTGAATCTGGCGAATTGCAGATATTAAACGTAGTTTAAGCACAATGGCTTTTCCTTTTATCCGAACCATAATTTCCGGTTTTTGGCTCATTGATTCGTCCGCCATGTTCAGTTTTCTGATTGTGAAGTATGTGAAAATCATTGTTTTATTATTTTCGAATGTAGAATAATCGACTTGAAAATTCTATTAGAATTTAGATAGGTACACGAAGAAACTTCGAAAGAAATATCCACATATTACTGTGTTAATTTTCTGAACTTTGCTCGTTGTGTCGCAATTTTGAAATTAACGGAACTACTA
>NIPQ01090669.1:0-16996 GCA_002806875.1 Lepidotrigona ventralis hoosana
AAAATAGTAGAAACTTATTTATTTGATTTACATAATATGATAAAAAAAAATTCGAATAAAATCCTTTTATTATTAAAATTCATATAAAACTAATAATGAATTATTCCTTTGCAGTATTAACTTCACTGACTACGTTGCATCGATTATTGCTTATTTCGCATCTAGTTCAGTTTCTGTTCAATTGTTAAGTAATTTCATATTTCTATTGAATTATTCACCAGTAGATTTAACATGACTCCTCGTTTCTGTGTTAATCCTATGGATTCAGATGATAGTAATTAGCGCATAACGGTATAAAGTTATCCTGTTAATATTTCCTTATATTCCTGAAAAACAATGCGATAAGCAGCAATTGGGTTTTATCTTAAACTGCATTTAATGAGGCATAAATGAACTCAGTAGTCAGCCATTTAAATTGATATCTTACGCAGCAAATAGTTCGTTCAAATAGTTAATTCAATTAAAGCAATACATTTAAAATAATAAATTATTGAATAATAATAAATGCGTGTGTTGTCGCATAGAATTCAATGACGAATTTCTAATCTTTCGGAGATTTGAAATTGAAATTTTTTTCATTTGAAAGTGTAAATGACTGATCACAAGTGTGATTTTCAAATTGTAAACAAACAATCAACAGAGTGATGTATTTATTTATAAAGAAATAAAATTCAGTTTTTCGTTTAATTTATTATGTTATTTCCATAGTAGGCATAACCTTTACGTAAAAATACTCGTCAATTTTAGTTACCTCGTGCTGTCGTAGTATTTCCACGAAATTTATCATCATTAGTTACTTTACTTGTTACGGGGAAGTAAAGTATTAGAAAGTAGAAGCTTTTAGCTATGTCCCTGTGTTTTACATTTATCTTTCGGTTGTATAAATATCAGATAAGTTCTAAGTTCAATGACAGTAAATGAGAGATTAGGGTTTGAAGAGTAAAGGAGAGAGAGAGAGAGANTTTATCATCATTAGTTACTTTACTTGTTACGGGGAAGTAAAGTATTAGAAAGTAGAAGCTTTTAGCTATGTCCCTGTGTTTTACATTTATCTTTCGGTTGTATAAATATCAGATAAGTTCTAAGTTCATTGACAGTAAATGAGAGATTTTGATGGTTGTATAAATATCAGATAAGTTCTAAGTTCAATGACAGTAAATGAGAGAGTTTGAAGAGTAAAGGAGAGAGAGAGAGAGAGAGAGAGAATAGATAAAAAATTAAATGGAACAGAAATTTCTTTTTTTATTAAAACTAATGGATTTTTGACAATTTTGATAAAACTGATTGTCATAATCAACATTTGTCTTAAGAAATATATATTTACTTATTTAATTTTACATTTATTTTATCAATTTATTTCACAATTATCTCACTTCGATAATTTATCGCTATGCATAAAATAATTGACATTTGGTAACTTTGAAAAATTTATTGAAATTGCAAGACTTTTAAACTTTGTCACATTAAATACTTCACTATGTTTGAAAACTGATTCGGCCAACTTTACAGAGACAATCGATCATTTTCAAGGAACACTTGCAATCCAATTCTTGCCACGGGGAATTAAACGAAGATTTGAGACCCGTGGAAAAATTTTGCTCGCCCCGATAACTAGAAGATATCTAATCTGAATGCAAACGGAGGCATTTAGCCAGAAGTTCCGTATGTCAACGAACTCACGCGGCAGAAGGACCAAGTGTCTCTTTGACAAGCTACGTTCCTGAGCTACTGATCTACACATAGGCACGCATATTCACCCATCAACCAACACGAACGAAGACACGTTTCTATCTGTGGGTTAGGTAAAGAAGCAGCTCTAGCTGGTGGAATACACGAGAGAGCGAGGGAGGAAACTCTGAGCGGCGAATGTGGACGGTGGTGGCTAGTGATGGGATCGAGTATTTCGCGAACAAGTTCAAATCATTAGTTATTCGACTCGAGCATAAATATTTATAAATATCTTTAACGACACTTGTAACTGTAGTCTCAAATAGTTTCGCGAGTATTTCTGGAAATTAAAGCGACAGCAAGTAAGTGATTCGTGGATTCGAATCTTTTACAAATATTTTCAATGACACTTTCAAGTATATTCTTTAAGAAATTTCAGTGTGATCATGGGTACTCCTGGAAATTGAAATAACACTTTCAAGTAAGATTAAGTACTAGAGGATGAAGTTGAATTCGAGTATCTCACTTCGAACGTCCTAAGGCGAAATTTTCTATTATCCTTTTTTGACTCTCTTATTTTTCTATGCAAATGCAGCATTTGAAAATCGTGTATTGAAAATTGTATTGGACTGGAAAGAAACAAGTCTCAATACAATTCTTTGGATCCTCTAACAAAAGGGAGTACTCAAGGTAGTACTCACAAAGGGCTTGATTGAAAAATATTGCCTACGATCGCGATTACAAATCAATAGAGACCTTGCAATACTTGCAAGCTGTACCAGAATATATATTCTGTCCTTCATTATCTATAGATTTACTGTGTGTAGAGCAATTGTCTCTTAATCTAGCTAATCAATGAGTATCTACAGCTATTCACAAAACTCGAAAAATAACATAAAGTCAGTCGCGCAACGTACTCGTTGAAACATTGTTATTACCGAGTATACTATTCAACGTCCGCGAAACGAAACTTGAATCAACTTCGTGGGTACATATTGGAGTTGATGCCATCAGTAGTAGTGGCGGCGGGTTCGTAGCGGGTAGGGAATACAAAAGGTGGCGATGGTGGGAGCAGTAGGTTGGGAAGCTTCTAGGTTGAAATGGTAGGGAATGATGGAAGGTGGGGACACGGTTGGAGGTGGTGGTGGCGGCGGCGGCGACTGCGCCGGGTATCCGGCCGGGGCGATTCGAATGATGGTTAGCGAGAGCGAGAGAGAGAGAGAGAGAGAGAATGGAATGGAAAGGCAGTCAGGTTAGCCGTGCGGGAGAGATGGGAGAGGCCAGGGACGAGGCAAGGCAAGCGATTTAGCTGCTGCTGGTTCGGCGAGCCACGAGTTGGAGTGGCGAGTGAGCAGCCGAGGTCCCGTTGGCCGTGCCTGCACCGGGAGAGCCGTCATGAAAGCGCGCCAGTTGACCGAGTGCACCTCACCTCGGACGAAACCGCGTATTTCTCTCGTCGTTGAGGTTACCTTGCTGCTCGGCCTTTGCCTTCGTGGCAAGGATCTCGACTAGCGGATCTCCTGCTCCTGGCTGTCACGCGTGTCCACTTCGCGCCGTACGCTCGCTTTACGCGGTGCTCGGGACCTCCCCCAGTTCGTTTTCCGCGCGTTGGTCTCGGAGACCTACTCGATTTCGATTATTCCCAAGCGGTGAGTTTTCACCGACCAACAGTGTGACGTGCGTGTGTGTGTGTGTGTGTGTGTGTGTTGCTCGCGTGTGCTTTGGTCTACCTTTGACATCGACGCTCGGTGAAACGCTGGCGAAACAGGACGACTGTTGCCCGACAGAGCAAAGGGTGACGTACGCGCGATCGTTTTACCTGCGGTTTTCCTCGTTTTTCGTTTACGGTACGTCGAATGTCTGCACGTTGAATCTCGCAGTTTCATACTGGTTGTTATTGACATATTGATTTCGTTGGCGCGAGTACTCTCTCTCTCTTTCTTTCTCTCTTTCTCGCGTGGCATCGCTCGCTTGTGGATCGGGTTCGATTGGAGAAAAATACGAAAACTCGTTTCTGTAGACACGCCTGTACACGCCGGGCGCAAGTATAAAACGTTCGTTTCGCCTCTCACGTTTGATAAATCTTCGGCTCTGTTCCTCCGCTAGCTCGCGTCTTTCACCTTGATGTTGAGACATTGAAACTGGTACTGGCACACGTCTCGGTTGATATTCGCATCGTTGTCCGGAGTCCGACCAGTGACAATCGCACGAAATAATCGAGCACTCTCGTACACCTTCGTACGCGGAACGCTTCGTTTTCGTTTCAACTCGAATTCAAGAAGGAAATTCACACTCTTTCTTAGTTAGCGGTACGCTCGCAGCCGAGGCTCGGAGTACAAAGAGAGCAAGGTAACAAAAGGAAAACGGAGTCACGCCGAACTGGCTGGCAGGATCGATTCAAATTCGCTAGGCGTTCTGTGACGTTCGTTATTTACATAATTCAACGACGTTAACGCCAAGCCGTTTCACAGACAGACGACAAAGAAAACGCAACAGCAAAAAAGTAAGCTGGACAGGTCAAGTCAGCTAGCGTGAAAATACTATATTTTGATGAAAAAAAATTCGCGAATTAAACACTTTTGTTACAACAACAAAAACAATAATAACGATATAGAAGAAGAATATTAAAAGAAATTAATTAATTCTTTCGTTTCGGACGGCGACAATCTCACAGCCAATAGCGATGACATCTCCGATTTTGTAACGCTCGGTTCGTTACCTTGTCGTTGTCTCGGACACGGCGGAGGGTAGCATCCCTCCTGGTCGTTATTCCATTGGGCGCGTTGAAGGGCTCGGGAGCGAGAAGCGATAGGAGAGCGAAGAGAGGAGACGAAGAGACGAGGAGGAGACGAAGAGCAGCCTTATCTAGCCTGAAACTGTTTCGCTTTGCACGTACTTGGCGAGACGGAGCCGAGAAGAGGAGATGATAGTGCACGAGCTCGTTATCGAGCGTTACGTGCCCATTGTCGACGAACGTATTTACCCGTGCCGTTTCCAGTAATAATTCGATCGGTCGTACCACGAAAAACGGGCACGTCGAACCGTGTCACCGCGGTTCGTCGCCACTTCCATAGCTTGACATTCCACTCGCTGCGAACTCGTGAACTCGATCCTGGCGAGACCTGGCGAAGGCCGTTGATCTAAATTTCTCAGGGGCAAGTGCTGGTGCCTCTTTGAAATCATAATGGAGAGAGGGAGCAGAAACGACAGAACGAGGAAAAAGAGATCGACGAAGTAATCCGTCGGCGATTGAAACGTTAGAGAGAGAGAGAGAGAGAGATTCGTTGAAGAGCGAACGATAGAGTATATCTATCGCGCGAAGTAGTCCACCAGGAAGCCAACAGGCACACGTCGTTCGTGACATCGAACGGTGACACGTGGCCGTTGTCGCGTTGTACTCGTTTGCAACATTCCCATACCGACAGCGTGCAACAGCCAGCAGAGTTATTCGGAACGGCGACAGGCAGAGGGGTCGAAGAGAAGAGGAGCGTTCCGGTCAGCCAAGCTCGAGTCAGCTCGCCGACGGATATGGCAGCTGTCGTTCCTCAACGATCCCATCTCGCTCGACAAAGCAATCGCCGACGTCGTATCGACAGTGAATCGAGCGAACAGGTGTCGTCGCAACGTGTCCACGCCGGGATACGCGATTCCTCGTGATACCTGGCGGTCGCGTAGTGTCGTCGATCGATCAACGAGAGACCACCGCGAGCGCATTCTTACGATTCAGTGACCGAAAGTGTTTCAGCCGGCGTGACGGTGATAATCGCGAGCCTCAACGGTGAATCAATCGACATCGATCGAGCAATTAGCTAGGAAAAGTAGAGGAAAGGAGAGAGTATACACTAAGGTCGACAAATAGAAAATAGAATTGTGTATATATATATATATATATTCTTGGTAACTGTGGTCCTGGAAGGATTTCATTAAGGATGAAGAAAATCGTTGATTCTCCGCGACCGATCTCCAGGTTTCGCGGTACCCTTCTTCTGCTTCTGACGCTGCTCGCAGAGGTGAGTAGGACGACGGTGCCGAGTAATCGTATGTATCTAGGACATGTTGCTGGATTGCCTTCCTGAGACGGAATCCGCGCGCGTGCAAGACCATAAGAGTCTTAAGGACTCTCGTCTATGGTTACCTTCTATCTCGGATAGAACGTGTAACATTTTGGTCTGTTTCCGTCGCGACTGTCGAGCAACCAGAAACTATATCTTTCCAGGTTTCTTCCCAGTCTTTATGACATTTCTTCTAGTATCTCTGATTGCGAATTGATTTTGAGATTATTTAGACAGAACGCGAATGAAACAAGCATTGACACATTGACTATCACGCGAAAGCTGTTTTGCTTGTAGGAAGAAATATGTTTTAATAAAAATGCAATGAAAGCGCATTCTTCATTTTATAATATTGTATAGTTATTTAGAATCGATTTTTGTCGACAATATTCATCTTATTTTGATTATTTGAAAATAATCGAACACATAAGGATATCGTCGATGACCATGTTAATAATATGCCAGCCAAGAAATAAAAAAAGTATTCAAGGTGGATTTTACATTACTTTATTTGTAACTCTTAAAGCAGATAAATATTTTTATTAAATAGATAGAAAGATATTAGATGGAAAATTGTTTTATCTCCAAAGTATTATAGTATGTGTGATATATATATATATATTTCACTCGTCTTTGAATATAAAATAAATGCTCTGAATTTTATCGCATTTTTCATAAATGCGTGAAAATCAGCGATTTATTCGTGACAGATTTATTAAATGGGAATCTCTTTTGACGAAATGTGAAATATCACCATGCAGTAATTACACGAATAAAAGATAATTCAATAATAAAACGAAAATAATCGAACACATAAGGATATCGTCGATGACCATGTTAATAATATGCCAGCCAAGAAATAAAAAAAGTATCCAAGGTGAAATAGTTGGACCGTTTCGTCGTGAGATAATATTTTAAATGATCGAACTCTTATCGACATTGNTTATTTTAATTTTTTTTTTTTTTTTTTTTGTGAACGATATTTACGCAATTATGAAAAATTTAGAAATGCTGAATCTAATATCATTAAATATTCGACAACACGATAAGAAAGAAATTACCGACAGATTTGTCAGTTCCTCAGCTCCAAAATACCAATAATCCCACGGATTTTGTTGTAGATTCGAAGCAGAATCTTTGTTGTACACGATCATGCAAATTTCCAGAAGATACTCTAACCAGCAGAATCTGTTTATATCAATCTAACGATAAGAGCGACCTAATACCATTAGATAGGGGAAAAGGTTCCACAGAATTCCCATCTGTACGATTAGATTTCAAGAGTTTCGCGATAGATCCGAGCCAGATCTCGCCTCGAGTTGTGGTCAGCGATCGGTGAAGGGGAACAGAACCGCGCCCGGTGTATCTAGTCTTCTTTTGTTCGGCCGTTTTGTGTCCCCAGTTTGCGAAACTCGGTTGACTTTCCCAACGTGAGAGAACGTCGCCTCGTATCCGGCGCGATCCTGCGCATTGACCTCTGAAATCGAGGGGCTCGATCGCCGACGGGAGAACGTTCCTTTTTATCCAAACGCGTTCTATCTGAACGTTTTCACGCGTTGGTTTTCCTTCGATCGGGACAGTTTCATATCGCGGCGGATAATCACACCAGATTCGGCGAAATTCACGCCGAATTTTACGTGGGCGATTTTTCTTTATTATTCAACGCGTCTCGTGCAAACTCGTGACTCGCGTGTTCAGGGACACTGCTTCGGACTATTCGCCTGTATTAATATAATTGCGTTTCGTAGCTTCTTCTTTGATGGTATTCGCGGTTCTACAGTATATAGATAAGAACGTGGATTTTACTCGCGGCTTGACTAATTGCAAGCGTGTTCCGTGAAACTTTGATTTATTGGATGCTCTGTTTTTAGAGGGATCTTGGCAAAAATAGGGAAGATTCATATTCATGGCGTCATGAAGAGCCCATTTTTGTTTAAATAATACACAATAGAATTCTGCTTCAATGTACGAAATATAATATTATGTTGAATAACATCATGAGACATCAACACATTTCTTTATGGGATAAAGATTACAACTCGTCAAGGCTGAACAGTAATGTATTGTAACGTCACGAATATTTCTTGATAATTGGATAAAATTATGGAATCTAGGTGGAAGATATAATGATGAAAATATGTTAAACAAATTCTTCGAATATCCTTTCAATATTAAAAAATAGAATTTGGTAACGTAGAGTGACCGAAAAGAATTTTGAATGAAACGTTGGGTGTTTAGTTAATTCAAAATTAATATGATAATTCAACGATAATCAAACAGGAGTCTTACGAAATGACGCGAATCCACGTCAGCAGTTACGAATGTATTGATATTTAACATTTAACATTTAACAGCTGATAGCTTCGTTACTTGATTCTGGAATTTTTTTATTCCATTTAATTTTATTACTATAGCAGAAGGAATGAAAAATAAAATTAAATACTCTAAATTTTAGTATAAATTGTTACAATTATTTAAAAATCCAATATATATATATATATATATATATGAATCAAAACAACAGAATGTAATCGCTAGGTCTTCAGTTTGAATTTTAAGGCATAAATAATATTAAAAATTATTATAATTGAAACAACTGTAGAAANGCCATCGAGATACCAGGAAACTTGAGCCAGGGAGGCTCTTGGTATCGCTTGGATTACAGCCCTGCTGTAGGTTATCCACCGCCAAATACCACCATAGCCGCCACCGATATCGGTGATGTGATCAAGTTTAAAGACGGACTTCCTGGCACTAGATATGAATTTTGGTTGTATTATAGCAATAGCACTCTTCACGATTGGCTGACATGGACTGCGTCCATAACTACAGGTATCGAGTGAATTTTATTCACAACTCGTGTGTCTGGTGTGAAACACATCGTGTATACGAGCATGCAATTCTTTTTAATTAATTTATAATTCTATCTAGTTTCTAATATTTTTATATTGTGGAAATTCGAAAGATCTACTTTATATTTTTAATCATTGTATCTCCACTTGTGTCGCACAATTTCATGATATTTGAAGAAAATTTAATTAATTTATAATTCTATCTAGTTTCTAATATTTTTATATTGTGGAAATTCGAAAGATCTACTTTATATTTTTAATCATTGTATCTCCACTTGTGTCGCACAATTTCATGATATTTGAAGAAAACCTAGTGTTTATAATATTTTAATTGGATTACAAATTTTTGTACATTTATAGAAAATATCCTTTATAATATTTAATAGGTAAAATAATTTTCTATTTAGTCTAGTGTTTATAATATTTTAATTGGATTACAAATTTTTGTACATTTATAGAAAATATCCTTTATAATATTTAATAGGTAAAATAATTTTCTATTTAGATTTTATATTTTTTAATCGTTTTCGTAAACATGTAACATTACACAAATAACTGTAGTCCGACTGCAATGTAATGAACATGTAATTCCACGTGCAATTCTTTTTAATTAATTTATAATGTCGAATTCTACCTAGTTTTTAATATTTTTATATTGAGGAAATTCGAAAGATCTACTTTATATTTTTAATCATTGTATCTCCACTTGTGTCGCACAATTTCATGATATTTGAAGAAAATCTAGTGTTTATAATATTTTAATTGGATTACAAATTTTTGTACATTTATAGAAAATATCCTTTATAATATTTAATAGGTAAAATAATTTTCTATTTAGATTTTATATTTTTTAATCGTTTTCGTAAACATGTAACATTACACAAATAACTGTAGTCCGACTGCAATGTAATGAACATGTAATTCCACGTGCAATTCTTTTTAATTAATTTATAATGTCGAATTCTACCTAGTTTTTAATATTTTTATATTGAGGAAATTCCAAAGATCTACTTTATATTTTTAATCATTGTATCTCCACTTGTATCGCACAATTTCATGATATTTGAAGAAAACCTAGTGTTTATAATATTTTAATTGGATTACAAATTTTTGTACATTTATAGAAAATATCCTTTCTAATATTTAATAGGTAAAATAATTTTCTATTTAGATTTTATATTTTTTAATCGTTTTCGTAAACATGTAACATTACACAAATAACTGTCGTCTGACTGCAATAAACGATTCTGTCTTGTTCCTCAATTTGATTAATATAACGTAATACAATTATAATTTAACTTCATTCTTCTGACGTTTCATTAATACATAATATTAATATTCATTAATACATAATATTAATTCATTGATATTATTTTATTTTCTTTCAACATTAACGCACGACTGTGACAAACCTATTAACTCACTGTGTTTCAAACATGACGTTTCATTAATACATAATATTAATATTCATTAATACATAATATTAATTCATTGATATTATTTTATTTTCTTTCAACATTAACGCACGACTGTGACAAACCTATTAACTCACTGTGTTTCAAACTCACGTGAAAATTACGTAGTAGCGGTCGATATTATATTGTAATATAACGGCTGATTAAAAACTTCTAACGAGGTTCGTTCTTAATCACGTTCTTGCTTCACCCTCCGCCCGCTGGCAAATTACTTCCAATAAGCGGAGAGAACAGCAGCTATTGAGTGAAACTGAATGCGGTTCGTTTTGCAGCCCCGGATCCGCCCTCGAACCTCACCGTCTCCGTGAGGAATGGAAAGACCGCGATAGTCTATTGGGCGCCGCCAGCCCAGGGCAATTATTCTGGTTTCCGGCTGAGGGTGCAAAGTTTCAGCGACACCGGAAATCCAAAAACCAGCGTCATCCCCGCGGATGCGGTGCCCTATGTTCTACGTGATCTCATCCCCGGGGCTACGTACTCCCTTCAACTTTTCACCGTGTTAGACACCAAAGAAAGCGTCGCCTACACCAGCAGGAATTTCACCACCAGTGAGTCGATCAAAATACGCTTCTCCCAGTTAGTGTTTCGTTCTGCAAAGTCTGCGGCTTATTTCGTCGCAGATTTTTCACGTCATTTATGCGAAATTTCAAAGTGCACGAATGTATACAACTTGGAAAAGATTTTTAAGCATATTATTTAGATTAGAATATTTATCACACAGTGTTTAATAGTTGGAATAAATTTCTATTTAAGTTTCATTTTTTTAGTTTAGAGACGTAGATGTAATAATTAGTGCCCATAAAATGCTTAAAATCCTTGTTTTTCTTTAAATATATCAAATGTAATATACTACCGTAGTTCATTTAATACTCTATATTAATAACAATAATAATTCTTACTTTAATCAAATTTATTGATTCCTTTTATATTCTAAACGAAAATTTTGAACCAAACACACACAGATATATATATATATATATATATATATATATATATATATATATATATAATATATATAATAAATACACAAACACACACAGATATATATATATATATATATATATATATATATATATATATATATATATATTAGCTATCATAATTCCTTCAGGATGTAAATTCATTGAAGCTCTCTGGCGAGAAAATGCTCTAGTAAAAAATTAATGGAATTTAGTGCCATGTACATGCGGTGTATCTTTTTATTTTTATAGAACCCAACACACCGGGGAAGTTTATCGTGTGGTTTAGAAACGAGACGACCTTACTGGTCCTTTGGCAGCCACCCTATCCTGCTGGGATTTACAGCCATTATAAAGTTAGTATAGATCCTGCCGATGCCATAGAGTCTGTTCTTTACGTGGAGAAAGAAGGAGAGCCTCCTGGGCCTGCACAGGCTGCTTTCAAAGGACTCGTCCCTGGTAAGATATTTATTTGAATAAATTTCAATAAAATAATTTCCCATTTTTTCTTTTTTTTTTCTTTTGATCACTGCAGGCCGGGCTTACAATATTTCCGTTCAAACGATGTCAGAGGACGAAACCTCGGCCCCCACAACGGCTCAGTATCGAACGGTGCCATTACGTCCCCTCAACGTTACTTTCGACAAGTTTTCGATAACGTCCACGTCGTTTCGCGTTTTCTGGAACCCTCCCGAGGGGGTGTCCGAATTCGATAAGTATCAAATATCATTAGGGGGTAACAGAAGATTAGCACCAGTTACCAGGAACAGAGACGACGAGAGTAAATGGGAATTCAAAGACCTGGAGCCAGGGAAAACTTATCAAGTGGTGGTGAAGACAGTGTCGGGCAAGGTAACCAGTTGGCCAGCTAACGGAGACGTTACTTTAAGTGAGTGTCCCTTTACTTTCTACTTGGCTGTTAACCCTCTGACCTTCGACGAAATTACAAGAAATTTTCTGCAAACCATAACTAATTGTAAGATTCCTTTCGATCTTGGTGAAACAGAAAATTGATATATTTATGTTTAATATCTTACTTTAATAATTAACAGTTTAATAATAATTAATAATAATACTACATTTAATGTCGTTATTATGTCCAATATCATTTTCGATCAACATACGTGCAAAAAATATTGTTCAATTTATTCACGATTAATAACTTGTCGTAGATTGTTATTATTAACTTCCTGTCGAAAATAATAATTACTTCGATATAGTTTAACGTGCATTGTCAATAATCATACACAGTGTTCTGAAAATGATGAATCTAGTCTCTATTATCGACTAACTTTCCTCTCGATTATTCTGCAAACAGTAGAATGCTTAATAAATTTGTCGACAAAGTTCTTTCTTTTCTTGTTTTTCTTCAAAATAATCATTCCGATCTTAATAAATTTCTTTAGAACCGTTACCCGTGCGCGATCTTCGCGCCATCATCGATGAAAAAACGGGGATGGTGGAGGTGTCTTGGCATCCCGAAAATTCGAGCACTCAGGACAGCTACAAGCTTCAATATCACGAAGTGGAAACTACGATCGGCGGTGACAGCAACATGTTGACAACTGACAAGACCAAGGCAAGCATCTTCATCATCTTGCTTTTTGTATTCACAAATGCACGATTAAGATTTTGTTTCTTACGTAGGAATGTGCGTACACTGTAGCTAAAAAAGTTATTGTAATACAATGAAAATGATAGAATATCGGATGTAAAATGTTTTTATGTAATTTAGGTGTTTCTTTTGCAAGATAATTAAGAAAATTTCTATTCTTTCTTTTTAATGAAGGAATATAGAAAATGTATCGAGATAAAAAAGAAAAAAATAGTACTTTTTAGCAAAAATGAATATTATTCTATTAAAATTAACATCGTTATTCTTTATAATTATTATACACAGTACAAAATATTGATTGATAAATTCAATGAAAAAGTGCATGAAATCATTGCGCGTTTTTTTTTTTTCGATTAATATCACTATATGCAGTGTCACATAATTTTATATTTTATTTCCAGGTTACGTTGGAAGCTTTATTACCAGGCAGAAATTACTCGATAATCGTCCAAGCGATTAGTAATAAGGTTGAATCGAACGAGACGGTGTTGTATCAAGTGACACGACCCTCCAGCCCTATAATCGAGGATTTAAAGCCAACCGAGATGGGGTTGAACATCTCGTGGAAAAGCGACGTTAACTCGAGACAAGAGAAATTCGAAGTAACGCACAACAGAAACGATACCGGCGAGAGCGCAACCACGTTAACCACGGAATCTCATATCGTTCTGGAGGACCTTTACCCTGGCGCGGCGTACGAAGTCAAAGTTTTCGCCATTAGCCACGGTCTAAGGAGCGAACCGCACGATTACCTTCAAGCTGTTTGTAAGCAATATAATTTTCAAACGTGATATCGCATGAAAATTATCAAATCACTAGTAGATCTCATGCATCTATGAAAAGTTTGCATTTCAAGTGAAATAATTGAAATGATTTTCTAACTGAAAAAGTTTCGTCCCTTGAAAAATTATGTCTATCAAAGTACGAATTTTGCAGACTATTAAGAAGTAATTTATTAAAAAAAATAAAAATTAAAAAAAAGTAATTTATTAATTTAAAGACTATTAAAAAGTAAGTATTATTATCCGATATTGCAGTGCCTCACGCGCCAAAGAACTTGAGTATCGAGAAAGTAACGAGCAACACGGTGGTCGTACACTGGGAGGCGCCAATTGACTCGCTGTATTCCGAGTTTTCCATACGATATCGAACAGAGGATGATCCGCGATGGGCAAAATTGCCAAGTGTTCGAGAAACGGAAGCAGAAGTGGCGGACATGACGCCAGGAGAGAAATACACGATCCAAGTGAACACCGTGAGCTACGGGGTCGAAAGTCTATATCCCCTTCAAGTGAATCATACAGTTCGTAAGTGAATTAGAAAATAGTAAATCTGAATAGTTCTATGGTGTTCTATAAATGTTGAATATTGTTCCTGAATAATATCGGTATATTTATGTCTTATGAATTAATGAAATTTATACAGGCCAGATTATTCTCAATAAATTGAATTATATAAATGATATAATTTATATCTACTGGAATATATATTAAAATTTTTTTAGCAAGTCATTGTATCACAGTATTCTTCTCTGCAAGCTTCAAGCCTATCCTTCTTCGTATCATTTCAAATTTAAAAATCATACAAACAACTTCGAAGATGATACTTTTAAGCAATTCTTTGATTCATAAGCAACATTTTGAACACAAGAATTTCCAATTCAGAAAGTTCATGTCACATTTCAGGACCCAATCCAGTACTTAATATCACTCCAGTCATCGATTCGACGAACGTGACACTGGAATGGCCAAGATCATAAGCAACATTTTGAACACAAGAATTTCCAATTCAGAAAGTTCATGTCACATTTCAGGACCCAATCCAGTACTTAATATCACTCCAGTCATCGATTCGACGAACGTGACACTGGAATGGCCAAGGCCAGAGGGCAGAATCGAAACATACGTGATAAGGTGGTGGCCAGTGGAGAATCCCGAAGACATACACGCTAAAAATGTCACGGAGAGCAACGACGTGACCGGCGTACTTTTCGAAGAAAATACAGTGCACCAGAGGGCAGAATCGAAACATACGTGATAAGGTGGTGGCCAGTGGAGAATCCCGAAGACATACACGCTAAAAATGTCACGGAGAGCAACGACGTGACCGGCGTACTTTTCGAAGAAAATACAGTGCAGAAGGTGCTTATCAGCGACCTGATGCCGGGCGTTCAATATTCATTTGTGCTCTACACTGTCTCTTACAATTTGTTCAGTGATATCACCAATTTGACAACCAGGACAAGTAAGTTCAAGGTCACTCATTCGTCTTCATTCACAAAGTATTTCGCACTTTTCACTGGATTTAACAAACCGAAGCCTACGTTTCTCTTTTTGAATGATTGTACAACTGTTTCGTTGAAATAGTGAAAAAAGTTTGCTTGACCACGGGCACTAACAAACCCAATACTTGAATCAGTATCATTCATGATTATTTCATTACTAATCGCGTGTGTGCTTACACTATATTTATACGATGATATCTTCATACGCATTTGTGACACATTTGTAACAGTTTTATTCTCTAAAACAGTGAACAACCATATACTGTAAAGCAATTTACGATATACACATATAATCTCACGTAAATCTTAGAAATCGTTAGTTTATCTCGATTTAATCGAAAACCTACGATATGTCAGGTGAATCATCCAAAGGGCTGGAAATTAAGACATTTTCGAAACTATATAAAAAAATGTTTCACAGAGGAGTTATCTTATTTCGAGAAGGAAGCTCAATTTTATGTTTTCAGATAGAATGAAATATCTTTTAGTAATATATTTTGTAGTAATTCGTTCATCTCAGCATGTAATGTTGGAAAATCGGCAGTGTATAACAGATATTTTAATATCTTGTAAAACATTTCATTCATAGTTTCGACAATATTTCAGCTTCCAGTCTTGGGTGACTCACACGGATGCAATAACCTAATTTCACGTTCAACGTACATACGATTACAAAACAAAGTTTAATACTTAGTCAACTTCGTTCTGGTCTCTTCTTTCATTGAAAAGTGAGAAACAACTTTGCTTTAAGTAGAGGCAGAAAAGATAAAGATAAAGTGTTAGGAGATCGTGTCGAAATGCAGAAAGTCGATCTAAATAAAGAGAAACGTGATTAAAGGAAAAAAGAAAATCGAAAAGAGAGAAAAAAAAACACGAGTGTATCGAATTTAGTGCCGCTGATTCAGTCGGAAGTGGTCGTCGTGGTCGATCAAGATCAGCCCGATTCGTTAACATTGAGATACACACGGACCCCCGTTCAATCATCCAAGTTCGATCTGTATCGATTCCGGATTAGCGACGAGAGCAACACGACGAAAGAGCGGATGGTCGACGACATCGACACCAAAGTGACGTTCACCGGCCTTACACCTGGCAAACTGTACAACGTCACTGTTTGGACCGTCAGCGATAACGTGGAGAGCAGACCTCTGATCAGGCAGGATCGACTTTGTGAGTATTTTGCCTGGAGAGCTGGCGTCTATTTCTACCGCGATTATCTCTCGAAATTCAGGTAGTGGCGGTAACACGAAAATTGAAAAGTCGAACGAGTCACTTACGATCTGAGACGGGGCTAAAGTTACAAATAACTATGAAATAGGGAAACAGTTCGTTGATCTTTGCTTCGAAATAAAATTGAACTCCCATTCCTTTTCAGTTTAAATAAGACAAAGTTTAAAGGAATTAATTGATGCTCCTCGTTGAAAATGAAACAAGAAATTTTAATTGAAGAAGTTTAGGTGAACACGGAACGATTATTAACGAAATTAATAAACAACTTTTTATATTAGTTCCAAAGCGAATAGAATAATTGTGAACGATTGTAAAGTATAAAGAATAGAAAAAAAATTCATTGATCTCTGATTTAAAATAAAAAAAAAAACAAACAATTTTCACATTATTTCAAACATTATTTCTGAAATTCTGATTAAAAATATTTAAGCGAATAAAAATCATTCAGAATGACTATGAAATTGACAACTCGATGAGGTTCGTTTGAAAAGCAGGGAAATCTTCGTTTTATTTTTCAAATTGAATTTCCATTCGAAAAGTTTAATTCACAGTTTGTGATTGTAATTTTGTATTGTAGGGGAAGAAGAGGTTTAATATTAATTCCCTGATAGGTATGTTTCACGATCAAACGCTACAGTGTGATCTCACTTACCCAGGTTAACACAGTTTGATTGCTTGAAACCTCTGCTGATCGTTTCATAATAGAAATTAATATCAAAATAATTTAAATTTTCATTGTGCAGCTTGTATTAATGCTTAATGAAACGTACATCGGAACTGTACGAGTCCATATGAAATTCCACTTGAGAACGTGGTACTTTTTTTTTTTTTTTTACTTTTTTCTGTTGAAGTTCAGCTTCC
>NIPQ01090669.1:17089-29977 GCA_002806875.1 Lepidotrigona ventralis hoosana
CGTGGTACTTTTTTTTTTTTTTTTACTTTTTTCTGTTGAAGTTCAGCTTCCTCGTGATCATGACGCTCGATATCATGTGTAAATGTAATTAACCAGAATAGAGAAATAGCGATTCAAGTGAACCTTTCTACTCCGAAGTAACTGTGTTATCTTTCTTCGGAAGTTGAAACGCATTCTGGTGTAAAAGTTCCTTGGTATTGTTATCTCTAAGAGTTGTATACCTTTACGAGAGACACAGCGATAAGATTTTGAAAAGAAAAATTAATGGCAATTGTTTAATCTCGCTGCGTTCTCAAAAATTGAACACATATCTCAAGTTTAAACAGAATATGAAAAAAAAAATTTACTTTAATTACATTTTCTGTTAAGTATCGTTTTAAAATGTTACGATTGCTCTTTGTTTGCTAAACAGTTTGATGATTGAAATGTGAAAGTTCAAGGATCGCAGCAGGCTTACGAAGGATCTTTTAAAATAAGAGAAATAAAAATAGCGAATTCGAGAAAGTAAGAGCCATGTCAAATTTTGATGATAACATTGTGACATTAAATACGCGATTTTAATCTCGTATAGTTTTCGATTTATTTTCCAACCAATTTATCAATTATAGATAAAAGGTGGATCGAACATTTGGAATCACTGTGTGTTTCATAGGAACCAGGAATTGAAAACAGTACCAGTTTAGAAACCTTGGAAGATTTCATAAAAAAAAACTGTAACATCAATTTCTAATTTAATATATTAGTGTATTTAATATATTCGTAATATCGTATCAATTTACGTATTTCTTTAATTATTTAGTCCTTCTATTTTTTCATAATATTTGAAATTACAGCTGTGATTCTTAACATGAAAATTCACAACAATTAATAAAAGATTTAGATATACATATATACATAATAAAAAAAGTGATTCCAAATTTTGATCGTATCGACGCGAATCTTATAAGAAATAAACAATTACACAATCTATTAATCACTTCAAACGATATAATGATTTTCAAGAGCATCGATCCTACATGCATTTTGTAGTTCGTATTTCTTGAAATTCCGCTTTAATAAAAATGAAAAGTGTATAAAAAAAAAAGCTGAACGTGAAATCTGCTTTCAGATCCTGAACCAGTCACGTCGATTCAAGCAGTAGAGATCAACGACACAAGGATCACGTTAACCTGGGACATTCCGCGTGGACAGTACGACGCGTTCGAGGTCCAGTACATAAACACAGAAGAAAATTACATTCAGAACATCACGAGCGCGAATCTAATAACCATCTCAGATTTAAAGCCGCACAGAAATTACACGTTCACGTTGGTCGTGCGTTCGGGCACAGCGTCCTCTTACCTCAGGATATCGAATCCTGTGAGCGCGAGCTTCACCACCAGCGAATCTTATCCTGGCAAGGTGGAGAAGTTTCACCCTACAGATATTCAGCCCAGTGACATTAGTTTCGAGTGGTCTTTACCAAGCCAGGAACAGAACGGCATCATCAGAAAATATACCATCACCTATGGATTGGAGGTAAGTCTGCGTCAATGCAAGCACTATTATTTCAACTTCGTCAAGTATACAAAGAGCACAGAGTATCATTCGCAAACCATTTGAATATTCTTACTTCGTAAAGTATCACGTAGGTGCGTTATTAAGGAAACTAGTATAATAATTAATTTTTCGTCATTTCTTTTTGGAAGAAATATTTTAAGAATTGCTGATTTGTAAAGTCTTTGAAAGATCAACGATTAATAAGTGTTAAGTATCATAATTAATTTATGTTATATATATATAATTAATTTATCCTATTTAATATATATATATATTAAATATAATTATTTATTAATTTACATATATATATAATTAATTTATATAATTTAATATTAATATATATATAATTATTTATTAATTTACATATATATATAATTAATTTATATTTATATATATTAAATTAATTACATATATATATAATTAATTAATTAATATATAATAATATATATATAATTAATTTATATATATATAATTAAGTTATATATATATATAATTAATTTATGTTATATATATATAATTATTATATATATATATAATTAATTTATCCTGTTATATATATAACTAATCTACTAACTGCAAGTACCAATTGCAAGTGTCCAGTGGCACAAAAATGATCAGAAGTGCAGATCGTTTAATTGATCAAGTAGATTATATATATATATAATTAATTTATCCTGTTATATATATAACTAATCTACTAACTGCAAGTACCAATTGCAAGTGTCCAGTGGCACAAAAATGATCAGAAGTGCAGATCGTTTAATTGATCAAGTAGATTTTCAAATCTACGTCAAATTGTGTTGCGATCACAAGTTGAATCATTTCCCACTTGAAATTTCCCAGTTTTCACGCTAACGAATTGAGTCACAAGACACTGTGCCCGCGTAAGAAGAAAGAATTCCCAAGTAGGATTTTTTCGTTTCGGAAAAATCAGTATTAGCATTGAATTAATCGTGAGTCACGCGTTTTATCCCACCACGTTCCTCCGTTTACGCCGCGCGTAAACGGAGCTTCTCGACATCTCTCGCTCAAAACTGCAAATTAAAAAAAGAAAAAAAGAAAAGAATGGAATGAAAGGAAAGGAAAATAGAAACACGTACGTAACACAAGCGCGTGTCTCAAGTTGTTGAACAACAGTCGCAGTTAAAAGCAAGGCTCATCGTTAGACATCACATTTTGAAGGAGTGTTTCAAGTACCTCCGCGCGAATCGAGCGTGATCGGATTAAATTAACACGATGTTTCTTCTGCCGTTGTCATTAGGGCTCGGCCCACACTCAGATGCAGGACTTCAGGCCAAACGAATACCGCGGCGTTATTAAATCTCTCATACCGGGGAAGACGTACATCTTTCGGATTCAAGCGCAGACGAAGATCGGCTTCGGCCCCGAGGCGCTGTGGAAGCAGAAAATGCCGATTCTCGCGCCGCCGAAACCGTCGACACAAGTGGTGCCAACCGAGGTGTGCAGGAGCAGCACCACGATACAGATACGATTCCGGAAGAATTATTTCAGCGAGCAGAACGGCGCGGTCACGTCGTACACGATCATCGTTGCCGAGGACGACAGCAAGAACGCTTCCGGTTTGGAAATGCCCAGTTGGAGGGATGTTCAGGCTTACAGCATCTGGCCACCCTATCAGGTATGGTCTCCGACTACTTTTTTACGCAATATCCGCGTGTTTATTTTATTTTCAAAATTATTTAAATCTTTTATTTATTTAAACTCGTTATCTTAGTCTTAGAATCTGTTCTGTGTATTTCGAAAGAAAGATATTATCGATAACAACGTGGAAGAAAATATTCTTTTTTTTTTTTTTTTTTTTCTCAAAAAACTCACTTTTCGAAACGGGAAAAGAATGTTGAAATGCTTTTAGCACAAATTGTCTCTTATCTTTATCTCTCTTCTTTTATGATCCTCGTCATAATGTATAACTTGCACTAGAATTTTCAATGTTACATAACATACACTGGCATTGGCAAACAAGTCGAATTAATTCATTAAATTAAAAGGAATTGAAAATCATGGAAATGAAAAAAGGTGGACGAAAAATGATGCAAGAAAAGCAATTTAACTAGAAATTTCTGTATACTAAACGTTACAATCGATGCTGAAGTATATATACATACGTGTATAGTGTATTTCCTACTTCGTCACAATTATATTGTTGCTGTAATAAATTCTCAACAAATTATTAATTTATATATCTTTATAATTTTTAATATATTATTATCAGTTAATAATAATAATAATAATAACTGACAATAATATACAATTAATAGTACATATTAATAATAATATATAAATTATAACCAGTTGCTATATGAATTACTTTTAATAACAGAATAATTAATAATTCAACTTTTTTCATCAATTACCCATAAATGTTTAAAAATCCGCATTTGCAACGCTTCAGCAATGACAAAGAAAAAATGAAAGCAATGAGTAGCAATTATTGAGAAGCAATTGTTATCGACGACACACAGTCGGAGTTACGTCAAATTTTTTTCCCCCATCGGGCGTCACATTCGCAGTTGAGATGTGAAATAATTAATGCAGCGCGTTACGACTCGTTGGCTTGGAGATCACGAACGACCAAGAAATACGTAGCCTCGAGACCACGCATAAACAATTATGTTCCTGCAATTGTTGCATACTATGTGCATATACGCGTAACAGTCGATCGGCGAACGCGCGTGATTCTAGTTGATCGTTTGAAAGAGACGAGAGAGAGTTTAGAGGCCGAGACAAATTGTCGGTGAAACGCATGGAAATTAAGTAGGCGGCTAAAAATCGGGAGAAATTTGATATTCAAGGAAATGTTGTAGTTGGAAGATTGAGTCAATTATTTAGCTTTATTGCAGTAGAACAATGATAGTTGAATCAGAGAGGTGTTTCAGATTAATTGCTTTCATGTGGAAATGGTTTAACATAGTGTACTTTTGACATTATGATTCAATACTCCTTAGATGTTAAAGTTATGGTATTTTTGAAAATTTTTCATTTCCTATTTTTTTTAAAAAAAAAGATGTTGATATGATTACTCAGTTGCGCTATGGATATTCTACAAAATTTGATTGCAAACACAAGGAAATTCATTACGCAGGTAATAATTGTTCTTTTAGCATTTGATTGTCAATGTATATTGCAGTTTGATGTTCTTGTTAGCATAAATATTAAAATACGGCAGAAATCACTGGAATATTCGCTATTCAAATAATCTGTTATGCAAACGTTCTGCTATCTGAATAATATAACTTCGTGTTGTGTTGACGTAGGGAAACTGTACAATATTAAACTCCCGAGATGAAATAGAAAATATCTGACGTACTTATAAAATATTATAATTTCAAATTTAAAATTTAAAATTGAAGTAAAAGCTCAAAATTGATAAAACATATAAAATGGTAAATATACCAAAAATAGTAAAACGTTAGAAGCATAACTTTTTAAAACATATAAATAATACAAGGAGAGAATTAGATAGTTTAAAATATCTGTGAATAAAATATAATTCAATGCAATTTACCACATTAAAATATTAGGCTTAATTGAAACTTAAGTATTATAATAATTTATATATGTAGTCCAACATATTCTCGTTGTTGTTAATTATACTATTCTTTTGAAATCAAAAAATAATTTTAGAAGTGTCTTCAGCAGTTACAGATGTAGCAATTACATTTATTTATATTTGCATTACATTGCAAAATAATTTAAAGTACATAATTTTCTTTTGTATTATGCATTTTTTCTGATCGAATTAAATTAAAAAAATTCCAAAATTGCGTGATGTAAAATATAAATTTTTGTGGTTCTTAATATTCAGTAATACTCATTAGGAATTCATGATACGATGATTAATAAAAATTTGACTAATTTACTAATTGATTTTTGATTTACTAAACCAGCTTCGTGTCGTTAAAAAAGAAAACGAATTCTGAATTATGTTAGTCACTTTTTATGGTTTTTATTTACTGCGTCCGTGACGAAGTTCTCGTTATGGAAGAAACATTTTATAAACGGTGTTCATAAATCAGTTCAGGTCATTAAAAAAACATGATCGAATTAGCAAGACGTTTATGCGTTTCAATGCGTATGCACTACGTATACCGTGGATAATTAGCTTAACGTAAATATAAAAAAGTATTACGTGGTATTAATGGTCAGCATGATGATTTCCTACATGAAAATGATTCAGTTCTCAGAAATTCTGATTTTCAAACATGACAAATACGAATAGTAAAAACAGCAATGATCGAATCAACATCGATTAACAGAAGAAGTTGATGCATTTCTTTTATGCAGTAAAAGGAATAAAAATTTTATTTGAAAATAATTCATTTATATTAAATTCTATTTCTTAATATTATCTAAGAAAATATCAAGTGTCTGCTTAATATTTTTTTAAAACTTTCCTGACTTAAATTTTATAATTTCATGAAAGATTCCAAGATTTTCAAAAATTTGAAAATGTTTGTAACATTATAAAAATATTGCTCGTACAAATACTAATTACTCGTACTTGGGAAAAAATTAGAAATAATTAAGTTTAAGTAGTTTAATTATAAAACAATAGTTTTGGAAATTATAGATAATTTAAAAATTTGTTTTGAGTAATTGAATAAGTTATATAGTTTAATGTAAAACATTAATTTTGTAAATTAATAATTAATAATTATGTTATATAGCTAATTGATAAAGAGTACAAAGATATGCTAATTATCGCTACTTTTGTTGCACTATATGTAAGAGTTAAAGTTATTATATATTTATATTATTTATATTACCCTTTAACTAATATTATTTATTTCAATTTTATGATATTCGTCTTTTTCATTTAACCCATTTTATATCTAATGGGTATTATATTTCATGTTTGCATCTGTAGGTGTGTGTACTAATAATTTGTCAATTTTCTGTTAAACATTTTTCAATATATATTTGACAAATTTATTAACTGGTTAAATAATTAATTTTTTAAATTCATGAGTAACACCCTTTGTCTCTTACTTTTTCTTGAAATAATTATAGTATTGTAAATTTGTACGATCGAATTACATACAATATAAAATATCCTATTAATCTATCCCAATTTGAATAAATCACGATAACAACAAAATACTTTCCAACTTGATTTCCTTCTTATATATATTATAATTCCTCAAAACTGCAGGGCTAAATCCAATTACAGTCTATTACTTAACTAACAATTGTTATAAAATTTTTCTCGGATAAATAAAGTTCAGATAAATGTATGTAGATTCCTATAGATAAACGTCGAATTATTAGTATTAAATGTAAATATTATTAGTGTTAAATATACGTACATTGAATATAAATCATATTAAACTGAATTTGAAAGGTAATTAAATTTTTTTATTCGATTCGCAGGTGATGGAGCCCTACTATCCCTTCAAGAACGGCTCCGTGGAGGATTTTACGATCGGCAGCGAGAACTGCGACAACAAGATCGGTTATTGCAACGGGCCGTTGAAGTCCGGATCCACCTACAAAGTAAAAGTTCGAGCGTTCACCGCGCCCGACAAATTCACAGATACTAGCTACAGTTTCCCGATTCAAACAGGTGAGAACGATCGTGTTGAAGAGCCAGTTGCTGGCGAAACGTTCATCCGACTCACTGAAATGCTAGGAAATTCTTTTCACTTACGGGACGAGAACATGAATTTGAACGACGTGAATTTTTCCAACACTTCGAAAGGATTTCCCATTCGTCATTTCCCCTTCTTTGTTGAAACAAGCGTTTTTCTTTTGCTTTGTTTCGCGTATTCAGGATACAGTTGACTTTTTTTTTTGGAAAAAAGAAATTTTTTTTTTTTTTAAACGACTATCAGATACCTCTTTGCTTGGAATATTATTTGTTGTTGTGTGAAGAGAAGCTCTGAATTAAAATTCGTGTTCTTTCTCTAAATTCAAGATATTTAGAGTAAAAACTATCTTGCTAAATTCATGCCTCGTTATTTCGTGTACATGTCTGCTCAAGGATTGCTGCTGGCAGGTAAAATTAACAACAAATAAATTCACGAATAAAGTTAATGTAACAAACAAGCTTACTATATGTTATTAATTAAAAATATGATGGAAATTCTAATAACTCTGGATGGAAGTTTCTAATAATTTTCGATCTTCAAACGACTCAATACATTCGATTACTTTCAATATAAATCACTTTCAATTGAAATAATTGTTTCTATATATAAGTAGTTTTAATACAACGTGAATTTTATATCTGAGACCTAAAAAAAAAACATTTAATAAGTGTTTTTTAATTGTAGTCTTGTTATATTCGAAACAGATAAGGACAATACGGCTATCATGGTTGGAGTCATAGTTCCAATAGTATTCTTGTTAACTTTATTGGGCATCGGGCTACTGGTCAGACGAAGAAGAAGTCAAGGACGTAAAACGACTGAAACAAGGACCACTGACAACTTATCTTTACCGGACAGCGTGATTGATACTAGGTAAATATGACAAATTTTGTTTAACGAAATTATTAATTCACAAACTACATTGTATTTATATTTGTGCTGTACAGCAAAGATTTCTACGTACTTAATTTATACTGTAACAATTGATCTCGTAATTTTTAATTTAATAAGTCAAAATTTAAAGAAAGAATCACGACTTGCAATTAATAAAATATCACAGAGAATGATTGCTTGATTGGACAGAAATTAGAGAAAAGCAGTGGTATTAGTTTAAAGTTATTCTTTAAGATTTCTTTTTTATTAAATTTATCTGGATTCTAACTAATTGTGTGTCTTGAACCTTTTGTAACAGTCGACCAATTAAAATAGAAGATTTCTCGGAACATTATCGCACGATGTCGGCGGACTCGGACTTCCGTTTCTCGGAAGAGTTTGAAGAACTGAAGCATGTTGGAAGAGATCAACCTTGCACAGCCGCTGATTTACCGTGCAACAGGCCGAAGAATCGTTTCACAAATATCCTGCCCTACGACCACAGCAGATTTAAGTTACAGCCTGTAGATGACGAAGAGGGTTCTGACTATATCAACGCCAATTATGTTCCCGTAAGCTTGAACGATTGAGACGCTATTAAACAAAATATATCACGCCTCACTCATTGAAAATACAACGCATAAGATGTAATACAATGCAACTCTTCTTACAAATGTTATCAATATTTTATTGTATTTTGTATTATTTAACCACTGTACTGTTTGTAGGTCTACGTTACTCTTTCATTATTTTAACAATCAAAAAAAAAAAAAAAAAAAAAATAAAACAAAAAAAAAANTTTTGTAGTTTTTAATGAACAGCACCACTGTGAAGAAAAGAATTTCAAAAAAAATGTTATGTTTTACATCAGGGTCACAATTCTCCAAGAGAATTCATCGTCACACAAGGACCTTTGCATTCGACACGCGACGATTTCTGGAGGATGGTCTGGGAAAGCAATAGCAGAGCCATTGTTATGCTAACAAGGTGTATTGAAAAGGGCAGGGAAAAGTGTGACCATTATTGGCCCATGGATACCCATCCTGTTTATTACGGGGACATTTGCGTTACGATATTAAACGAAACGCATTACCCCGATTGGAGTATCACGGAATTCATGTTGTGCAGGGTAAGAGAAATTTCCTATTCTATGTAAAGATATAGAAGAAAATAGAAGAAAATATCACTATCTTCGTGAAAAATTTGAGCAGTAATACATACATACATACGTTTAAAATTTAAAACTGGATTTAGAAGAAAATGTCACAAATGGTCAACGAAACCTTAAGAAACATTTCGTCAACGAAACATTTCTTCGACACAGGGGGACGTGAAGAGAATCATTCAACACTTTCATTTCACAACGTGGCCGGACTTCGGTGTGCCAAATCCGCCTCAAACGTTGGCTAGATTCGTTCGAGCGTTCAGAGAGAAAGTCAGGCCGGATCAGAGGCCGATCGTCGTTCATTGTAGCGCTGGTGTTGGCCGCAGCGGTACGTTTATCACATTGGACAGAATACTTCAACAGATCTTGGTGTCGAAGTACGTCGACATCTTTGGGATAGTCTGGGCAATGAGGAAGGAGCGTGTCTGGATGGTCCAGACGGAGCAGCAATACATCTGCATACATCAATGTCTTCTGGCTGTGCTCGAAGGCCAGGACATGACTGGACCGCCGCGCGAGATCCACGACAATCAAGGATTCGAAGGTGAGCTTCCCATCGTCAAAGTGACCGCTTTCAGAATTTCATAATTTCGAGAGAACAAGGGAAGGATGTGCGCGTATTAAAAATTTTCGGACGTTCGTCTCTTACGTGGACAATAATTATAAATCGAAAGAAGCTGTAGCTCGTGTCTGTTTTATATTTTTCTTTTTTTTAAATGTGATATTTTCATATTTTATTTTTTTATGCTAAATGAAATATTACACCTGGCACATGGATTTTGTATGAATGAAGTTTATTGGAGTTGTATATTGATATATAATGCAAGTTCTACTGTTTTATAGTTTATAACATGTTCAGTGAAATTCAATATAGTTGTATAATGATTTCATATTCCATGTGAAATGAATTTTCTGATTTATTATCCACGTAAATATTTCAAGTACACGCACATCCCTAACGATATAATATACTTTGAGCTTCAAGTATGTCGAATAAAAAAAATATAAAAGTGGTGAAAAAATAGAAATTCACCTCAAACGTTCTTAAATTAAATTAAAAAAGAAATATTATTTAATTGACAAATAAATCTTACAGTAAAATTAGAAGTACGAAATATTTTTACGAAATATTTTAATATAAATATATTTTAAGCTCAGGTATATTTTATCTTCTATAAAGCATCGCGACTAAGCGTTACAAAAAAGAAATTCATTAAAGCCTCACTTTCGATATTTACTTTGTTACTTTGTTGAATAATCAATGCATTTTCCTCTTTTGTGTGAGTCCAATCGTTCAAAACAGAAAACAGTAGTGCATGAGTGATTCGAGATTGATGAAACGTCTACCAAAAATTAAAATATATGATATATAATTTAAAAAAACACTCGTCAATGATATTGATTCTTCGTAATTTCAGTAATGTGTGTGACTATTACAATTATTGAAATTATACATAAATAATGAATATACACTGCTACTCATAAATATGTGGACATTTCATTTAATCGATTTGTACTGATAATGAAAGTACTCGAATGAATTAATAGTAAAAATGATTAATTTTATCGATGATACTTATTATCTTGTCGTCAAATCAAAAGGATTGTATCTCGTAATAAGATACAAACGCAGAAACATATATACATTATAAAGATTGTTATACACTTCAGATATTTTGTCTATTTTATAAATATTTATTTCTATATATTATACGTATTTTTGCATTTTGAATTATTAAAAGTAAGCAAATGTCTACAAACTTTTGAGCAACAGTAGATATAGTGAATCACAGAAATATTCGTATTCTTCCAATATCGTTGGCTTTGAACGATTAAAAATGTTTTTACAATATATGTATCGAGATTTCGATCAATGATGATATATTTTGAAACAAGTAAGGTAATTGGGATGGAAAAATTTTGTATTGTAAAAAAATATGGATCATTTAATGTTGGCAACTCCAACTAAAAAAAAAAGCAATTAAAAAGTATGAAAAAATTTTTCAAATCACAAAAAAAATTTTCTTTTTAACGAGATAGTATACATAATTAAAAAAAAGTGTAAAAAATGAAGCTACGTCTTTCTTGCTGCCAATCCTTCAATTGGAAAATAATGATACGAATACTTGTGTGACTCATTATATATACACTATCGTGTACAAGCATTTGGACAGTACTAAATTATCGAAAATATATAAAATAGAATTCAAGTGAATCTTTTTCATTGAATCGTACAGTATATAATACAGTATATAAATATAAATTAGTAAAAATTGAAGATGGCTCAGAATTAATTTTGCAATGATACCTTAACCAAGACTTTGTGTATCTGTTCAATTTTGAGATATTACAAAAATCGAAATGTGTATTTTTAGTAAGAAAGCTTATAAATTGTCAATGATTCATTTGAAACGAATATGAGAATTGAATGACAGAGGTATACTCTTTGTTTCAGATTAAATTTAGTACATTATTTAATCTCTATTCAAATTATAACAAATCATAGTAATTATCTAAATTATAGTCATGGAAACAGAAGCAACAACCTTTCGACGAGTTGGAATTACATTAAACGTCCAATTATTTACACACGACAGTGTATATTCTAAGAAAAATATTTCAGCATTTACGAATTAAAAAAAAAAAAAAAAAAAAAAAAAAAAAAAAAAAAAAAAAAAAAAAAAAAAAAAAAAAAAAAATTATAATTTTTNACAGTGCCGGTTTTGTGTCACGTGCAAAAAAAGTGTTGCTTTTGGTAAATTGTATCACGTATCCGTACGTAGTGAAATCACTTCCCTTCTCCAACCTCGTGATCCCTTTGAATCCAGGCAAGAATCGAAGCTCCGTTGAAAACACAATGAGTCCCGCCGAGGATGAAAAGGAGAGGTGACCCTCGAACTGCGATTCCGGAGTCGATGGTAATTTTGATCCTCGCTTACTTCGTTTTCGGCCTGTTTTTTTTCTATTATTTTCCGCTCTGTCTCGGTTCGTACAGTTCATTGCATGCTTATGGTAATTACAGTTTTCCACGAAATGCACGCGGCATGAGAGCCTAATTGATAGAAAGTAACACATAAACGCTTTGTAATGTACAGGCAGCAATAGGAAGTATGTTATTTGTTTCGAAGAATAATTTTGCTTTTGTACATAAGTAGCAGTGAAGAGGAGCCTCAGCTTGCGGGGTAATGATCATTTTATATTTATTTTATATTCTACATTTGTAATTTAAGCGAATACACGATACTTCGTGATTGATTATCATTTGACATTCTGATTATTTCTGTTTTAATTAAATAACTTTATCTCTTCGTGGAGTGCGATTGTTACAATTCTGAAGAAATAATTCCTTCGTGAGTGTCACGTTCATGTTAATTTGCATTGAAATATTTCGGCATAAATTTATAGGGAAAGCATGTAATGAGAGTTCTTCTTCGTATCTCGTTAAGCTTTGTAAATTATTGAAAAATTGCATCTGCTGTTTTAATCTCTGATAATTTGTGAATTATTTGTACATTCAATTTTGTTGTTATCTCTTCGCAGTTTTGGAGGACTTGAGGAGTAAAATATAATCTCCAGTTTTCCCTACGTAATTTTCAATTTAATTCCTTTTGATTGCTTACATGATTTCATCTCAACATATTTGAAGCTTTCATCTTTTTTTTTTTTCATCTTGGATTTGCAATTTTATCTTATCTTCTTCTT
>NIPQ01090672.1:0-21488 GCA_002806875.1 Lepidotrigona ventralis hoosana
ACCAATAATTTGGATAAAAGTCAAAAAGGATCGGTAATCTTCGCTATTACGAATGAAATACTTCATTGAACGTTCATCGACAATGTTGTACAACGAGACATCTCGCCCACTTTCAATGAAATGAAACTCAGTTTATTTGTAATAAACTTCACGTTACGTGAAATTGGAAAATTTTACAACTTCCATCGAAGTTCTCCACGTTTTTTTTTAGTGTTGACGCAGCGTTGAATCGCGTCGAGTATTCAATTATTTGTCAAACTGACGTGAATTATGTGATGCTTACTTACCTGCTGTTCAAGCAGCTCAGACTCACTGGGAGTGGTTCCGAACTCACGGATGGAATGTGGCCGGGAATCGATTCCATCAGCGGGTACCATTGTGTCACCGGTTTCCTCGGATTCTCCAGCATTTTCAGCCACTGTTCGCGCCCGATGCCGATGAAATCGGCGCCGATCGCCGTGCAGCCCATTAATTCGTTCGACCCGATTCTGCGAAGCGAATCAGACGACGATTGGCAAATCGTCGGGAGGAGAACTGCGTTTTCAACGTTTCTCTGTTAAACGCTCACCTGTCGTAATCGATTACTTTTACTATGAGACTGACGTCCTCGATGTTTTCCGCTGGCACGTCGAACACCAGGATCTCGTTGTACACCGGGAACAGCGTGTTCTTTTTCACAGAGGTCTTCTTCTTTTTGATTCGCCTGTCCTGGCACAGCAGGTACACCTTCACGTACGGGTCTGGAAATGCGTTTGTCGCGCGTTAGGTATTTTCTCTGTGTGTGTTATTGAAGGGAAATGCAGAGAGGAAGATACGTTGAGGAATTGCGCCTCCTCCGCGTGTTACTGTCTCCACGGACACCGACGTGGAATCTTCCTCCGCGAGTCGTAGCTTTCACAAGAGTATAAAAAATATTCATTGTTATTCTCTCGTTCGAGCTGTCGCAGAGAAAGAGAGAAGAATTTTGTCATTTTTTTTTTTCTCTCGTCAGAAAGTGCAATGTAAATTTCTCATTCGGGATGATTAAAACTCGTCTGGAACACTTGCGGCAGTGTGCATTAATAATTCAAGAGAATTTAAATATTTACGTAAGATACGAGTAGGCTCGTGACACGAGTGTGACGAGAGGCCCCCACAGCTATTTTCAACATTTTGCGAATTTTTCGCTCTCGTGTTCGTCGTCCTCTATTATTTAAAATTAAAACCCGTGCGGCGTCGTGCAAAATAAATAGAGGCGACACGTCGGTGGAAATTTTTGCGGCACACGTATTTCGCTTGATTATCGACGGTCCGGGCGAATTTACCTGACGATCCTGTTATATCCATGGCTTTCAAGTTTCTCGCTTTAATTACGGTCACTGTTAGCCGGCCGGCAGTTGGTAGGTAGCACAGCGACAGCATCAATTTTCCCAGGTCCACTTTGTCCTAAAAGAACGAGCAAAAACCGGTTCAGTTTCTAAAGTGGTGGAGGCTAACACGATGGCCAAAGTCGAGGCCACAGCAGAGATTGTAAATTTCGGCTGACCAAGGTCGTTTGTTTTACCGTAACTAGAACATCTTCTACGTAAATCTCGCGTGCAATGAAGAGTATTAAACATATCAGTAACAATGAAAAATTGTCGACAAACTGATATAAATCCGCAGGAAAAGATCGTATAACGATCGATGATTTTTATTTTAAAACATTAACATGAAAAATTGTTAAAAAATTCAGACGTGTGTAAAAACATTAACAAATTTTTTTCACGACTAAGTCTACTATAAGTTAGACTTAAAAATTGAAATTACAAGCTCTCTTTTACGAGCTCTTCAGATTCGCTGTACAATCTTTTCTTTTTTTTAATTTTATCGAACTTTAAGATTAGATGACGAAGCGTAAGAATTTCTTGAATTTTTGTCGTCCGACCCCAACAGTCAACGTTCAATTTCAAAAAGTGAAGTAATAATATCAGTTCTCAAAGTGATGATGTAAGGAAAAAAATTTTCTCAATGTTTTTAACACGTTACATTTGAATTTCTACAAATCATCTTTGAAAAGAATTATCAGAGATTTCACATTTTAAAATGAGATTAAAGCACGATTACACGAAAATTAGTTTAAATTGTCGACGATTTCCCATTATCATATCCGATCTTTCCCTTTCCTCCCTTTGAATAAACTTTCAAATATTAAAGCAGAGAGTGCTCACACTGTCACTCACATAATTTTAACAAATTAGATTTTAATATTCAAGGGAACGAATCAAGGAAAGTTCGATGGAGGAATTTCAATAGTATCACACATTTGGCACAATTCGTTGAGACGTTTGTTACCTGCATAGCGCACAGAATGTCCATCGTGTACTCAATCTCTTGTTCGAGGTCGGTGCAGTCCAACAACTCCTTGAGCACCACTTGCCCGATTAAATCGTTCCGGGAGAATCGATCGAAGTCGTAAACGGAAAACTGGAGATACTGTTCCCTCAGTTCTTCATACGACACACTGGTAACAGATATCGATTTCGTTCGATGCCACGTACGATACATTGTTTGCAGCGTGCATCCGCGTGTAACACGATTCACAGAACGGAAAACTGGAGATACTGTTCCCTCAGTTCTTCATACGACACACTGGTAACAGATATCGATTTCGTTCGATGCCACGTACGATACATTGTTTGCAGCGTGCATCCGCGTGTAACACGATTCACAGTAGAGTTGAGCAATAATCTAATTACTTTGTTATCATTTCGATTATTAAATATAATTGTAGCAGTCGTAATCATTGATTATATTAAATCGATAATCTTGATTAAATTTTGTAATTTTTAAATCGTTTAAATCGTGATAAATAATTTTTGAATTTATACTTCTTTGTTCAATGTGTTATTTCTTAGTATCTTAGTATCTGTGTTAAATTTCTAATAATTTCTGATAATATTATAAAGAATGACCGCGTCACAAAAGAATTAGTGATAAATAATTTTTGAATTTATACTTCTTTGTTCAATGTGTTATTTCTTAGTATCTTAGTATCTGTGTTAAATTTCTAATAATTTCTGATAATATTATAAAGAATGACCGCGTCACAAAAGAATTCCAAAATTTCGATCATTTGGCAGGTTCATCATTAAAAATCAGATTATTATTGTGCCAATAAGATTCATATATAGGTAAGACTTTCAATTATTAAATATAATCTTAGTAATCGTAATCATTGATTATATTAAATCGATAATTTTGATTAAATTTTGTAATTTTTAAATTATTGATTGATAAATAATTTTTGAATTTATACTTCTTTACCATGTTCAATCTGTTATTCCTTAATATCTTAGTATCTTAATATCTGTGTTGTTAAATTTTTAATAATTTCTGATAATATTATAAAGAATGACCGCGTCACAAAAGAATTTCAAAATTTTGATCATTCGGCATGTCCATCATTAAAAATCAGATTATTATTGTGCCAATGAGATTCATATATAGATAAGACTTTCAATTGACGGACAATTTTTCAAATATTTGGTACAATAAAATTGTAGGAATTAAAATTGCAAATTTGTAATTTCTATATATGCACTATTACTCACGATTGAGGTAAAATTGCATGTATTATTGATATATTGCATGTATAATTGATATAAAATTGCAAAACAATGCAAACAATGCAAATATGTAATTTCTACAAGATATCACGATTGATGTCTCGATTTTATATTTAATCACAATCGTTAATCATTTTTGCCCAACTCTGGTTCACAAATATCCACAGAATAATCTATCGAAATTCTGTTTCGACATAATTATTTTGAAAATTTGCTTAGTAACATGCGCTAACCTGAATATGAACGTCTCGTTGAACACGGGGTTCAGGTTCTTCCGATGCACTTTCGTTTGGTACTTCTTTTTCCGATCTGGTAAAAGATAATAATTATTTTGAAAATTTGCTTAGTAACATGCGCTAACCTGAATATGAACGTCTCGTTGAACACGGGGTTCAGGTTCTTCCGATGCACTTTCGTTTGGTACTTCTTTTTCCGATCTGGTAAAAGATAGACTTTGACGTACGGATCGCTGCTACCTGTCACATCTTTCACTGGCAATTCTCGGGCTTCTAGAATCTAGGAAAGAATATTATATTCTCGCACTGCTGCAATTGTATTTCCACACGTTCTTTGCTTTGAACTTTGACGTACGGATCGCTGCTACCTGTCACATCTTTCACTGGCAATTCTCGGGCTTCTAGAATCTAGGAAAGAATATTATATTCTCGCACTGCTGCAATTGTATTTCCACACGTTCTTTGCTTTGCCATGTGCATAACTGTTAGTAACGTATTAAAAGGATATGTGGATTTAATTTAACCATTATGGTGTCAAACAATGATATATAAATTAATTTATTCGTTAATTTTAAGCTACATCAACTTGACTCGATATCGTTCGATCGGCACCGAAAGGATTAAGAAAATATTTCGTCGCGGGCGTAATGCGATTCTCAATCTGATTTCTACCGAACGCAAGAATTTAATTCGCAACGGCTTGGAGAATTGAGTTCTCAGACGTAAATGTACGTATCGAGGACGAGTTGTCTATAGACGAATTTACGTGAGATTAATATTGGGAGATCGGCCATCCGTTCCATCCGTCTGGAATCGCGAAGCTGCTTCGTATGCGGAAAACTACGGAGTCGATCCTACCGAGAGGAAAGTGTATTGTGTGTATGGAAATGTCCGAGATTGATGTCGGTTGTGCGTGGAATAAAAATTTCGACAAGCAAGTGCTGTTATCTCTGTACATATGACGAAAATTCGAGAAGAATTTATCAACGCGATTATTATTAAACATTGTACGAATTGTCTGTGAAATGAAGGTTCAGCAGGTAAAGTAAATTTCTTGATTCCCCTTCGCGATAAATGGAATATTATTCTCAATTTAGACCCTATTCAACTTGACGCCGTTTAACCCGGAATATTATCATAATCGCGCAACGGGGTGGGCGAAAAAGAAGAAGAAGAAATTCCAGGCCTCCGTGGGTTTTGTCGGCGTTCTCTTTATATTGCGCCATCCTCGACTAGATTTATGAATAAGCCCGATTACGTGGCGTGCATTCGTCCAGCCGCGTTTACATATCTGTGCCACGGAAACGTTGGTTCCGCCCTGTTTAGAACGAATTCAATCACCTTCGATGTGCCTTCAATCCCATTCCAGAGCGCGAACGCGTCCACCACACGTTCTGTGTTAGTCAATCGACGACTCAACGACGAACAGTATCGGTATTACCACGTGAACACTTTGTTATCGTTATCCAATAGCTCGCGCTAAATACGGCGATCGTAATTAGCTCGTTCATGCGTAATTGAGCCAGTCGAGTTTGCCTACGCGCGTAAAGCATTACGAAAATGTCTGCCCTACTGGCAAGCGATGATTGGAATAGAAATTATTGCAATCGGTGTCTCGACAATGACGATCGTTCTATATTCACCGTTCGTCACAATGGTGGTTTCAAATAACCGGTGGGTTAACGAAGGATTAACGGGAATAATTTAACAATGCAACGTCACTGTCATACTTTCGTAGAGTCTCAAGCTTTTCAATAATAATGATATTGTTTGTGCTTCTGGTTTTTAAGCAGCCACCCGGGGATTTACAGTGAAGAGCATAACTCTGCCAGTGACAATGAGTATAAATGAATATAAATGAATAACTTTAGCTGGCGTAGCTTCGTAAAAAGGGATCATACAACGATATATTTGGTGCCATTTTGACGCGTGAAGCTTCTACTTCGACAGTCGTGAGTTTGTTCATTTCGAAGATGATTCTATATACACGTAGCGAGTGGAGATGTGAGAATATTTTCCTCTCTAAAAATCGTCGAAATACAAACGCGTTTCGAAGTATTAACAAATGTTTTTCACGACTTAAAGATTGACGTTTTTTTCTTTACAACCAGGCCTTAAAACGTGTGCGGTTCGTTTTTTTTTTTTTTAACTGTTTTATTAAACTTGGACGATTAAATGACGAACGTTGAATTTTTGTTTAACACTATCGTTGGGAAAACAAGTTTCAAGTTTCAAGGGTTGTAAAAAAGAAACCTCAATCTTCAAAATGATCTAGTTGTGAAAAAAAAAATTCTTATTTTACATACTTTTCGAATTTCGGCAATTCTCGAGAGGAAAGTATCCTCTCATCATGGTGCATTTGTTATTTTTATAAAATCTGTTATTTATAGAATTTTATAGATTTGTTTTTATAGAATAACTTTATAGATTTATTTTTATAGAATTTTTATTTTTATAAGTGTCGGCAATGTTTCACAGTTATGTTTTTCACTATATAGTACATGTTGTAAAGATCAAGACAGAATCAGCTTCTCCTCTTGATTTTCAAGTATAAGTCTCTAAGGATAGTTCAAGTTCAAGCTGCTTAATAACAACTTCGTAATATCACTAACCACTGATAATACAATCAACGAACATCCGATCAAGCCCCGATAATCGATATGTCTATCGGAGAATTCTCCGCTTGAGAACGAGTTCTTGGGTTAACCTAACTGGTAGATGCGACTACGAATTATCGTGCAGAGGGGTGATTATTCTTCGGGGCGTAAATCATCTATCGAACGAAGGACACGAGGTGGTTTCGCGTGACGATGAATTACACCGATGAATTGCAAATTAATTTCAATTCGATCGGATCGCCTCCGTGCTATTTCCTCGATTTATCTAGAAAGATTCTTTATCGAACGCGTCGCTGCACGCGATCGCACGTATCCTAAATCGAGAATGATATGATTTTTTTTTCGAAGCAAACGGTGAAAACTGGAACGCGAATGTCGGCCATCCTTTCCATCCGTGGGAAGAATTCCCTCTGTTCTACGTTGATTTCGCGAGGTACGTGCATGGCGTTGGGAAGAAGTTGCTTGGGTCAGCCTCTGCTCGGCACAAAGGATATAAGGATGCGACTTCCGGGCACGTGCAAAGGCTTTCGATACGTAATCGTGGCTCGCGATCGAGTCGTGGCACTTTTATTTCCACGCGACATTTAATTTTCGAATTTGCTTTTAGTTACTGGAGACCCTTACAGTTAGAGACTCTTCCTTTTTTTATTTAAACTTTGAAAACCTGATTCGAGGAGATTAGAATATAAATTTTATGTATTGAGGTTACAGTGTTTAAGGAAACTGTAGACACAATAGCAACTGTCTGAACATTCAAACACATTTTATTATTAGCATTTACTTGTATACAATAGTGCACGCTGTTCTTCATCCGAGTGAGTGAATTTCAATCTCAATTTATTAGAAAGGAATACAGCGTTTCGGAATAAGTAATAAATTGTTTATTATTACTTGCGTCCGAGATACATAGCAATGGAAACTATTGGAAAACCGAGTACGATATAATTAAGAAGCTGGAAAGTGGCGTGCGACAGAGTTAGCAGAAATACATGGTGTTTCACATAAATTTCTCAGAAATGCTGGCAATAATAGAAAAGCATCGAGGGAAAATAAAAATGTAGACATTGCTGTGTTTTAACTGCATCGTTGCAGAAACAGAGGTGTGCCGACAATTAGATATTTGTGGTGAAGGAAATAATTTTTTACGTTTGATTGTAATTGTTTACTGAAAAAAAAATTGAATCTAAAAAAGATTCTACGCAATTATTCATGCAATAATCTTTTGAAAAAAATTATGTGACTCGGCAGTCATGAAGAGAGTTTAATAAAAATCAGTCAATTAATCATAACGTTCGTCCAAATGAATAAAATTTCACATGAAAGAGTTGTTCTGGAGTCTGTACTATATCACTAATAGTAAATTAGCAGGTCTGACTGGCGTAGGATAGACAGGAAGGAGGGCAGAAGAAATGAAGAAGAGAAATTCCTCGAGATCTTGGACTGTGATTAATGACCGCTGCAAATATTAATTAATCACGCGGAGGAGATCTGTCGGTAATTGCGATCGCTCTAATATCTCTCCTCGCAAATGTGTGCCAATTAATGCAGCCGATACACCGAGTGTCGGTAATACACTTCGCTCGCTCCGTGTATTACATTACGATTAATGTTTCTAATCCTTTCGAGCGTAGCTCACGCAGTACTAACAGTATATAGCGACATGACAACTCCAGTTATAGATAGTGGCTTCCATAATACATGCGAATAACTAACGGAGTATAAATGGCAGGTTCGTTTAGAAAATCGTGCAACTCACTTTAACCACAAGGCCCTCCATCTCCTTGTCGTAGCGCAGAGCGANAAGGCCCTCCATCTCCTTGTCGTAGCGCAGAGCGAAGTGCAGCTTGCCAGCGTACTCCATTTCCGTAGTGCTGGAACTCTCGGCGTCCTCCTCCTTCTTGTAAAGTTCCGGCTGCAAACGTGCGGAGACGCATCTTTGAAACTTTCGATAAACTGAATTCCCTAGTTTGTTTCATTGTCTAGACGCCGTGGGCGGGCGGGTCGAACTCTTTCGGCAAGTCGGATAGAAAAGTTTAACCCACCGTTGCATCGTCTTTCGTTCCTTTCTACTCCCTTGTTATTTATATGCAGCCGTACCTCTCGTTCATATTCGAACGATGAATGTCGTAATTTTGTAGAAATCAAAGAAAGCGATAACGAGTTAGAGTTCTTTCTTTCTGAAAGTTCGGAGCCTCGATTTTCACACTACGATGAGAAGGGAAGTGAAGACACTTTTCATTCTCGAAAAGCAGAACGTTGAACAATTCTGCGAATACTGCAAGAATACAATATCGAAAGTTTCCCGAAATTTTCGCCATTTAAAGCGTAACGTTTGAGAATTTATTTTTAACAAAACAGCGGGAAGAATCACCCATGATAGATTCAGAATTTTTCAATGATGCTTTCACACGTGATGGTAATTTATAATATCCACGAGAAGAAAAGTAAAAACATTTATTTAGAATAAAGTTAACTACGCAGTACAAAAGTGATTTGCACCAAGCTTTAAAATGGTTTATCGACTCCTTTGTACAAAATTACAGCAATTTCAATATTTAATGTTTGAATATTAACAGGAGGTTATTGTACGACATTTTATATTTATATTTATCTGACGTTTGCGAAAATAGAGAGAGGAAGGATCGATTGGTGTTAAGAGTACCTTGATCAAACCAAGACTGGAATCGCTACGATTCTCCAGGCTACAGATGCTGAACTTAATCGGTAGATCGAGACGATGGGAGAGTTGCCTCTGGAAGCTCTGGTGTCTCATCGGCACAATGGGCAAGGTTGTCTGGCGCAATACCTATAAAAGAATCATAGCTCGATATGTCCATCATGCCTCAATGATTCAAAAGTTTAGGAAAGAGTTTATTCCTCTTTGCTAGCTACTTAGCTGCCAACTTTCGTTCCCCGATGCTTCCACGACAAACAAACTAGGCACGGGACTGTTTTCACAAATAACAGAAGAAGAATTGTTCTAATTAAATAGCCTTTGAATTTTATTTTCTGAGTAGTATACAAATTTTTATCAGAGGAATCATTATAAGGATCATTCAAATTTCTAAAAACGCTGTAACTATTCCGAAAAAATTGTAAATTTTAAATTTTGATGGTTCTAATGTTAATGAAAGGGAACAGAAAAGTTGAATGCTAAGAGAAATACTATTCAAGAGATATTTATAAAAAAGTCTATCTATTAATTTTTTCCATCGTTGTTATGGTCTCCAGTGTTTTTATCGAACGAAAAAGATTGCTATGCCTACGGAGTGTTCGATTTGTGTGTCACAATGCAATCTTCGTTGTTGAAAAATCATCCGCAAACTTTCAAGCTGCTGAACTATGGAATGAAAGTTTTTCAACAAAATCGTACAGCAAAACTGAGCACAAAATTTGACATAAATAATATTTAGAATACAACGAACAGAAAATATATAGTTTTGTAAGACAATCTTGTCACTATCACTGTTCTGGCAAATGCGAACTATTTTCGTAGAGTCAGTTTTGCACCACAGTCGATTCAAATGAAAAATTATCGATACTTGAAACTGTTATAATTTCATTCGAAAAGATATCGCATATCTACTTGATCTCATTTTAAAACGTGAAGCTTCCATTTTGACAGCGCTGGATTCCTTTCTTTCTTCAAGATTTTAATATCACGTAGCAAGTGGAAAAGTTTTCTTCTCTTTAAAGGAATTGTGAAAGTTCACACGTGTGTAAAAAACGACTTGTATAAAAAATCCTTTACGACTTGAAATACTGAAGTTTTCTCTTTACAGAGACCCCTTAAAACTTACTATACGATTTTTTTTTTTCATTACTCTATTGAACTTTGAACATCACAAGGGCCAAACGATAAAAATCATAAAATTTCGTCGTCTGATCTTAATATTGAAGGTTCAATATAATGGTAAAAATAAAATCGTGCAGCGAGTTTTAAGTGATTGTAAAAAGAAACTTTCAATTTCCAAGACCACGGTGCGTCAAGTTGCGAGAAAAATTTTTTCATAACCTTCACAGATGTTTGAAGTTTGACAGTGTTCTAGAATAAAGGTACTGTTACGAACTGGAGGGCCAATCAAAGTAGAAGCTTCAGAACGACACCAAGTGGATTGGCGTATAATTTTCTTTTGCAAAGTAGCAACAGCCTAAATTATCGAGAATTTTTCGCCATGTACCTGCTGCATACGTACGTAAAGGAGAGATGAAAACAGCTGAATTTCTACTGAAATACTCATTATCGTTCGTACCTTTTTGCTATCCTTTTGCTCTTGAACGTACTCGTGAGTGATTGGCTCTGATTGGAGATCCGGCAGGGAATGACTGATGCGTATAGCATTCTGCTGCGATAAGTCGCTCTCGGCGTCTTCTTCCTTCATGTGCCGTCTCACCCTCATTAACCATCGCCAGGTAGAAGAGCACTGGAAGCTCACGGCGGCTAACAGCAATAGAGCCATCAGCGCTACTCCCGTTCCAACCAGCAGCTGATACGGGAACGTTTCCGTCAATTCTTCTGCGAGGAAATTCACAGGACAATAACGCGAAACATTTCCTTCGAAGAGGAGGAGTACGTTTTCTCTTTCTCTCTCATATTTGTATAAAAAAAAAAGAAGACAGATTCAGAGTCGTGCAATTAAGGCACCATGATCCACCATCGACGTGATTCTCTCGTTCGGTGTACAAAAAAGAGGAGGAGTACGTTTTCTCTTTCTCTCTCATATTTGTATAAAAAAAAAAGAAGACAGATTCAGAGTCGTGCAATTAAGGCACCATGATCCACCATCGACGTGATTCTCTCGTTCGGTGTACAAAGAAATTCAACGTTAATTACACACGGGCGACACACGGTTCGAGGACCTCAAGCTCGTAGTTAATTAAGTTAGTGATGGCCAAGATAAGGTGTTCGACGGAGTTAAAAATTTTAATTAAGGGAAGAAACTTACGGGTTAGAGGCACGCCAAGAACGAACGCGGCAATTGGGTATGCTGTAATCGAATCGAGTAAGCTGTTACATCCCGCGGCTGATCGATACCGGTGGACNGTCCTACATCTCTTCGTACATTTTCTTCGTTCAGTCGAAAAAAAAAAAAAAATTGAGGAAACAAATTTGATCGCTTCTTCTCCTTCTCCGGTTACGTGGAACATCTTCCAATAAATCGTAATCATAATAGCACGAAACGGATGTACGTGTGCGTCAACGTTTAGATTAATCGAACTAATCGTTGCACCGGAATCATTGAACCGTTGTAGGTACTTGAAATAGTAGAACAACCGAGGCGAGAGCGAAACGTATCTGTGCCTTTGGAGGCAATCGAGTTTCCGAGGCTGGTAGACATCATAATTCGCTTGCTCGTTCAATTACGGAAACTAACGAGACGGGGGGGGGACGTACTCTTTTAACTCGAGGAAATCGATTTACAAACGGAATCTAATAACCAGTCGTTCGCAGTCCCCCTCACTCCTCGATCATGCGAGCTCCTTCCGTGAGATTTTGTACGACTTTATCGAGTATCATTGAAACTGAGACGCGGAGGGAAATGAGCACACTGCAAGTATTGGAAAGTTTTTATTAATTCGTGGTAGTGATTGATGGCAGCATCCATCACCTCGGCGTAGGATCGATCAGTTATGAATTTAAATTACGGTAGCCACGTTTTGTAGAACAGTACTCGTAAATCGTGATATTAAAGTCTCTTCTTTAAAAAAGTACGATCGTGTCTTCGCGTGTGTGTAGCATTAACACGCGCAATAACAATTTTCGCGAGGGTGAAGCATTTTTGCTTTGTTGAATTCTTTTTTCTTTTTTTTCTCTTTAATTATCTCAGAGCGTATTTCTGAGAAGCGCGGGGGAAATAAATCTAGCGCGCAGACAGCGTTGATACAGTTCTCTCGCACGTGCAAAGTGTTCCTTGTCTCACAGGGAAATTCAGAGGAACGAGATAAGTTAGCTTTAACTAATGTGATCATTTTCAAAAGCACACGCCGTTCGAAAGATGACACACCGTTTAAGCAAATGGCGCGTGAATGCATCCTGTAAATAAGGTGCGGATACTGTGTATCAAACATATCGATCCTCGTCTGTTCAAATAACCCCTACTCCCCTGCGACCTTCAATCACTCGAAGGTCATGACACATGGAATTCTTCGAGTTTCTCTCTATTCTGTAAAATAATGACTATTCTGACATGATCTGTAGAGACTAAATGAGGCAACGAAGCAATAACAAGTTCCAAATGTCTAGAAAAGGAAGAAAGTGTGCCATTGCTTTTCATCAATTATTATGACACTTGGTCTTATAATAATTGCTCGAGTATTGATTCGTAAATTAAAGTATTCTTCATCAATTTGAAGAAAGGGAAGAATCTTCATTCCTTCTACTTCTCTTCGAGGGAACAATGAAGTGTAGCGAAGTGCAGTCGCGACGTAAAAGAGAGTAAAGAAACAATCTGATCTATAGTTTGCCAAGGTCGTTTTACAACGATCGTTTCAATTTCGTTTCTATTCTCGAAATGGGGTGAATTCGAGCAACGAGTCGCGTCACTGAAATAATCGAGACTCTCCTCGGCGCGGTTCCCCCATTTCCGCTGTCCAAGTCGCGACTTTTTATTTCCTCGTACCTTTATATCCCGCGAACAGGAAATACCCTGATGAACGTCGGAAGTTGTTCGTCGAAAAGTGAAAACAACGCAACGCGGTCGGGGAGGCCAAGGTGGGAGAAATGGAGGTCAGAGTCGGAGAACGGGACGCGGCCCCTTTTTAAATCTGCCGCGTCAACGCGTCATCAACGTATTGCAAATGCATCACGCGAGATGTAGAGATATTGCATCGCATTCCGAATATATATATATATGTGTGTGTGTGTGTGTGTGCGCTGTCGTTTTCATTACATCGTCGATGATATCGCCGTTAATAATTCGCTAGCTATAAAATGACGTGTCAAGGTACGTGTGCTATTTACGAGCTTCCGCAAGGATGTATACATATATTCAAAGTTAAAGTGCCACGAACGAATCTACGCAATGCCATTCTAATCTGCTGATTCAACTCTTCCAGGCTGAATATTTGTTCAAGAAGAATCCAGAGGGTAAAATGTTCGAGCCAGAGTACACGAGGACGATGAGCTCGATCCTGGACATGATCGACAAGTACGGCAGCTTCGTTCTACCGGAGGAAGAACGGCAATTCAGCGGCAAAATGTTGGAACTTTCGAAACGGGAGGGCAAACAATCGGAGAGCGATGGAACGACGGAGAGCAGCGAGTTGGACGCGAGTTGCAGTCGGAAGACTTGTGTCACGCCGTGCTTCGCTCACGACGACGTGGACGCTTCCGAGGAAGGGGAGGAAACCGAGCGGACAGTATCCGAGGAAACCTACGGGAAACAGGATTGACGAAGGTCCTTCCCGAAGGACTGCGACCTCGGGCTGGCAATTAATTAACTTGCACGTGTGGCATCGCAATGACAACATTCAGCCTCCGTCATTACCCGGAATTCCTGTAATCTGTTCAGCTCGACACGCTAATACCATACGGTACCCCCTTCGATAGCTTCAAGAAGACATACACAGCCAATTGTATGTACTTCAACGACGATGAAAGATTTAAAGAAATATCACCCTGCTTTGCGAATCGTCAGTTCGTGATTTTTTTCTAGTATCTTCGTTTTTTTTTTTTAAGATTGAAGTCTTCCATTTGCAATGATCTCTTGAAATTTATTGCAACTTTTCAATTGGATCTTTTGCGACAGTTTAATTTTTATTATTACTAGCGTTAAGTGACAGAGATTCAAGAAACCTCAGCATTTCGTCATTTCGTTCGAAATTCAATAAAATCGATAGAGAAATATCTGCAAGTTTCAAAGGGTTGTTGTTGAATTTTTCCAACATCTTTTCATACGTTTTACGTGAATTTTTACAAAAAAAAAAATCTTCGGACAGAACGAGCTTAAAATAAAAGTTTCGCATTTCAAGATGAGACCATTAAAGTCGATCGATTATATAATCTTATTTCACGAAGTTGTACATCAGTTTAAATTATGCACAATTTTGCATTATCACTGTACACACGTAGAGTGATGGACAGATTGCGGATTCTGGCGTGTCCGTGGAAACTTTAAATATTTAAAAAATGCGCTTGATGTGCTAAGTTCAGAGGATTCCTTGATATTTAGACGACGAGACGGATTTTTCTTCTGGTTTCCATTTCTATAACTGCATTCGAAAAGGAATAAATTTGCATGAATATTTGCAGTCTGATGATAACCGTGAATATTTATTCGAAATGTATGTAAAACACGCCAGAGATCAAACTGCACGTTTATTTCGATGTAAACAATAATAATTCCCAGTGCAACAAATTCATCTTGTTACACTGACTTCATTTCGACGCAAATATCTCAATTGTTAAAATACGAGGAAATTTGTAAATCGTCGAATCTGTGAGATTTTTATCGGCCCGACGTGCCTGAATTTTCTTAAGCACGAAATCTACAAAAAGAACTGCTATTGCAGTTACCCGTTTGAATCTTCTCGGCGAAAATTAAATCGCGCAATTTAACGAAATGCACAGAAATAGGCGAGCTACACTTTTCCTTGGCAATATTTTTACGTGATAAATATATAACGATATTCTCGCAGAAAAAAGCTTATCGCTGAATAGTATCTTTTTTGAACGTTGCGCTCAGTTATAATATAGTGGGACAGGGAAGCTATTTTATTCCAACAGGATTATTTTAAAGATAAAATCTGCATAATTTAATACGAGAGACTTAAAAGAAACGAAGCAAACTGAATTACTTAAAGCTGCCTGTGACCACTATAATGGCAAAAACAGTTTTAACGTGGCACGCTTGTTCTCGTGCTTTGTGAAAAAAAAAGGCTTTTAAATCATTCGTTGCACACCGAATTGCTTAATTTCGCTACGCAGAAATGACGAGAAAAAAAAATGGGGAGGAAAAATCCCTTTGAGCGATTTGACGTTAATTCAAGCCTTTTTTTCTTTTCTTTTTTGTTTCAATTACGCAATTACGCGACCCTAGCAGAATATATTTTTATATTATAAAGGACACGAGTCCAGTTCCATTTATTATTGTTCCTCTCTTATGTGAAATTTTTATACGCGCCATCGGAACATGCTACCCAGCAAATGTTTGAAAAGCTTATACTCCGAGTCATTCTACGTTTTTAAATTTAAAAACAACAAGTACGTTTCGATATCGATTAAAAAAGAAAAAAAGAGAAGGAGAGAGAAACAAAAAAGAAGATAGGTATTCTGTATTCCAGTTTATGCGATTCCAGCTCGGCGCACGAAGTGGAATCTACCGTGCTGGTCAGACCTTGCCTGTTGAGCATCTATCACTGGACAAAACAGGATGAAACTACGTAAACCACGATTTATATATTTACTCAAATTTACGAAACAGAAAGAGAGAAAGAGAAAGAGTAGAAACACAGCGAAAGGCTCCGATAACGATGAAAAATTGTCGATAATCTAAACTGTTGAAGAGAGAAAAATAAAGCATACAACAATCCATTTGATCTCATTTCAAAGTCTGAGAATTTCACACTCATGAGTTCGTTCTTCCCAAAGATGAATACATCATTTAGAGAGTGAGAAAGTGAAGGTACATTTTCCTTGAAAAATTGTAAAAGTAGTTTCTAGAGATAATGAAAAATTTTCCTCGCGAGTGAATCATTATTTGATCCATCAAAAACTGCTGTATGATCTTTCTTCGTCAACTTTGAACATTGGGATTCCCTTGAATTTTGTCATTTAATTCCAATATTCAAAGTCTAATGAAACACTGGGAAATTTTACTCATTGAAGTGACAATCTAGAATTTAAACAGAGGCGTTTGAAAAAAAAAAAAAGGAAAAGAATCCTCGCTTCTCCGCTCATTGGACAACGTGCAATCAACTTCGAGAGAAGCAAAACGGAATAAAAAAGTTCCACGTTTTTATTTGCCTTTGCCGAGTTTGTAATAGCTTAAATAATCGACAACGTTATCCATCGTTATTGGTTCAGCGTGTGCAAACACGGAGTGATACAAAGAGAGAGAAATACGAAATACAAAAATATTCGGACGTTCCACGTGTACGAAACTCGGTGAATCGAGCCGCGATTTGACGCGAGCAAGAAACGCGTACGTTTCGAATATCTCCACGTGCCGAGATACACTGCATGTCCTGCAAGTTCGGATATTACAGACCTTGACCGATCGCGCGACGAAAACAGGAAGAACTATGCGCGATAACAGTTCGATCGTCGCGAGCAAAGGACGCGTGAAAAGGACACGATTCGACTTATTCGAAATCGTCCCTCTGTGGACGTAGAACGGGAAACCAATCATCGTATAATCTCACTGCAAGATAAAAGCATTATGTTATAATAGCCGACGGGGTTAGCGCGCGGGGGATTAAAATGCGATCATAGCCAACGGCGTTTCTCGGAAAAGTACCCCTGGATTGCAATCCGTTTTCATAAAGTGAATGACTCCGTTTCCATAAAGTGAATGAATCCGTTTCCAACGCGTTAGAGGAGCAATCGTAAATCCGACATAAAGGGATGTGCGTGAAAGCTGTTAATCTTGTCGCGTGTAAATTTCAGTTGACTTTATCGTACGAACCTTTCATTGCGGTGAACTGCGCATGCGAAATTGCATTATGTCAAAAAAGAAAGGAGAAAGAAAATTAAGCAAAAAAAAAAAGAAGAAAAACAAGATCAAAGGAAGGGCGATTGCTAGATCGAACGAATTTTTTCGTGAGACTTTTCACTGTGGCGAATTGTATTTGAAATTGCATTTCGTCAAAAACAAAGGGGGGGAGGGGTAGAGAAAAAAGGAAAAGAAAGAACGAAGAGGAAGAAAATCAAGCGAAAACAGAAAAATAGAGAAGGGGAGGCACGTGTCGGATTTTCACAAACACGTAACATGTGGGACGCGTTTGTTTAAACGGGGCGAAGAACGAAGCGCGTTAATAATCAACCGAATGGTAATGACGTTAATATTTCGCCGTGAGGACGCGACCGTGAGCATAAAATTTCGCCATATCCAAAGGACCACGAAGCTCGTGCTCCCTATCGAGCCGCAGGCGGTCTTACGGGGCCAAGGACGATGCACATTGTTCCGCGTCTTTAATATGACGCAGGTTCGGTTCGCCGCGAGCGGATTCGTTGCACCGCAGTTTACCTTTTTCGTGTTTCCTTTCATAACAAGCGGTAAATTGCCCCGCAACGATTCCGATAACGGCGCCGATAAAAATACGCTTCTACACGGACACTTGCCATCTCTGCTATCCGATCAGAATATCCGTGCACGCGTTTATAAAAGTTTCGTCAACGAACCTCTATAAATATCGCGTACTACGATGTAGTATAATAAACTGTTGAATCTACGTCGTCGTTTTTTCACTGTTAACTGCTATTTTTGCAACGTTCGCCACGTTTCCCTTTCTCTTTTCTCTTTTCTCTTTCCTTTTCTCCTTCAGCTTTCATCCGGCGGTTAGAAAGAGTCCAAGTTTACCTCCGAACTTGACAAACGGATCGCCATCGATCCCCAGTAAATATAAATAGGATCGGTGCGTGACAAGTTGGGAACGAGCGGAACGCCTACACCGATCGTCCGTCAAACAATGCAGAAACACCTTGACGACGAATCAGATCTCGTTTATTTAGCCGAAAAGAACGATTAGAGGATGCAGCGAGGGTGTAACGCTAAACTTCGTCCAATATTTTCCAAGCCAAATTTCTATAGTTTCGAGAAAATAAAGTAAGAAAATCATAGGGGGATACTTGCTCTTTGTTTTTACAAACGATGTACAAGGATTTTCAATTACGTGCTCGAACGATCGAGACTCGAGAACGGGTGCCGAGGCCTATATAGTGCTTCAACAGGTAAACGTTTTAGCGATTCGTTCGTTCCTCGAGCAGCCAGCTTCAATCGACTTTCAAAAGCGGGGAATATCGATTTTACGATCGCTTGATCGAAGTGGGAATTACCCTTCGTTTCTTCGAAAGTTTCTCGAGAATCGTGGAATAAAAAAAAAACAAGGGTGCGCGTGCAACACGGCATAATGATTCGGTTCAACGCGAAACGAAATAGCCGAAGCGGGTGAAGAAGTGGGTATTTCTGCGAGAAATTGCAAATAATTTCGCAGGGGTAGAGCGTATCGCGTGTGTGCGTCGTCTGGTACGCCGTAGCGTTTATATATAGCCGAAGCGCAGCCAGTATATCTGTATTTTCAAACACCTGTTAGCAGCTCGTGTGGGCGGCTCGCCACATCGTCTTTAAATTGTTGCCGCGATTCAGCCGACGAAACTCGGCCGCTTTCATCTCCGCGTCGTCTGCGTTCACGATCCCAACCGAGTGGTGCGATGTTCTCGTTACACGGGTTTATCGCACGCACGCACGCACGCCGGACACGCGGTTCTATTTTCTGACTCCAACCTGCCTGTCGCGTACATATAGAGTCTCCGCGAAGAATAGAAAGAAACGAAAAGAGAGAGAAGGAAAACTAGAAAGATAAACAAATAAAATAGAGTGCGTAGAAACTTACCGGCATGACCTTGCACGGAGTAATTGGCTTCCTCGCTAGGAACGACTTCCCCGAGATCGCTCTCCGAAGCGGTCTTAACGACGCCCATGTCCAGCTTCGTGTTTTCCCCTTAGCTTCGCACACGCTTCGTCGATGTGTACGTGGTCGGCGTGGTACACGCTGTAAGCGGATGCGATGAAGTGAGGATGTCCGACGAGAGGCGATTACCTCGGCTTCGGATCGTGCCGCGTTGTCTACCGTTGCCGGAATGCTCGGCGCCGTTTCGCCGACTTATTGCGTCTGCGTCCGCGCCTGCGTCCTCCGCCCCTCCCTTGAACCCGCTATCCTGCTCCTCTTCCCTCCTTGACCCTCACGCCGGTGTATATCCTTCCTCCCTCCCCCACTTGTTCTTCCTATACCCCGTCGGTACCCTCGCGCCTTCCTTGGCTAGCAAGAACGTGTCACGGGACGGGACAAGGGGAGGCAAAGCAATCCCTAGGCCAGGGTGAACACGCAGCGGTGAAGAACGAACGGAGCGGGAAAGGATGGTAGTGATGGCTCGTCGGTGAGAAGAACGGTGTGCCGGACTAAGCTACCGTCGCTACCGACACACACGTCCAATCGCTAAGCTAGCGAGTTGCTCTGGCCGTTTGCTAGCGCGTTCCCGCTAAGCCCCCAGCAAGGGACACAGGGGCAATGTCGATCTGACTGGGTCTCGGTGAAGGTCTCACCAGCCACTCGCACTCTGATAATACGTCCTCCTTCCTACGCCGTTTCCACTCTTTCAACGTTCCTTCTCTCTCTCTCTCTCTCTCTCTCTCTATGATTCCTCTGCATTTCGCGTCTTGTAGCAGACCGTGTTGTCATTTACCAGGACGAAAGTGTTCGTCGATGCTTCGCCAGCGTGATTCCGTGTTTTGGATTCGACGCGTTTCCAACACATGCACGGACCTTTGGATGCATGAATCATCCTCGAATTATCGCGTTTTCTTCACACGATCTCGACCTTCGCACCTAATTATCGCTTCGAGTTCTACACGGTCGCTCGCTAGCGTGATTCAGGCTTTACGTAACGTAGCTTTTATTGCTCTTCTAAGTTGATGGGATGCAAGTGGTGCGTAAGCTCGAGTCGAGTGATGCCGTGCAATTTACGTGCCTCCTGATCGACGCGATTCGATCAGTGCAATCCGAACCTGAAGTTCCCCGCAGCGTTCCCTTTTCCCTTCGAGCGTCGCTCAATGAATTGTCATGTTATCAGCATGATCACTCACGAACACTCGCGCCAAGGATCGCGTATAATAGCGCCCCAAGGATGAAACGGCAGGATAGATTTATTAATCGCGGCATTTCTCGCGAGACTCGGCCCTCCCCCCTCCCTTTGCTCGTCTATTTTTTCGCCTTTAAAATCCCTTTAGCATCCCCGCGTCGATCCCCGACATTTCATTCTCATTATCTCGCGCCATCCTCATTGAATTTCCACCCTCGCTCGCTCTACGGACGTCACGTGGCGCGAGGCCGCGCGCCGGACTTGTTGCACGCAATCAAGCCAGCCGAGCGAACAAATGAACCGAAGGATGAGACGTAAACGCAGAGCCGGTCTTTTCTCATCCCGAGGGAGAAACCTCGGTCTTACTTACTTACTTACTTACTTACTTACTTACTTACTTACTTACGTTGCTTAATTAATCCCTCCAATTGGTCTCTAATCGATCGTAGCTCACGTGGATGCTTATCCCGATGACACGAATGCGTGGATTTTAAGCGCGGTTCGTTCAAGGTCAACGTGTCTGCCTGCCTGGGCACGGCTCGCTTGCTTTTACTCGGCTACGAACGCAAAGAGAGGGAAGCACAATCCCTTTAATTTTCGACGGCAGCCTTGTCGCTCCGCTTTCGCTGTTCCACGTGAAAAGCCTCATTCTCCTCTTCTCCCATAGCGGCGTTCGCCGCGCTCTACCGCGCCACTTACCATCGATCCAACGATCCTGTCCTCGCGCCCGGGTTCTGCTACATCCCTCTTTAGCCGTACGCATACCAAGGCGCAACTGGTGCACCAACCGGATCGATTTCGAGTTCATTGCATGCATCGCGTACGTTGCATCCGCTTAGTTTTTCCCCAGGGTTGCCTGGGACAACGCGATTCTGCCACGTCTTCGGCCACGTGTCGCACGAAACCTGCAAGCTATCACGTCCAAGAGTCAAGGTGAGACTTCCCTCGCGAGTTCATGCCAGTTTCGCAGTTCGTCCCTGCTTTTCAACTACCTGCGATTCTGCCACGTCTTCGGCCACGTGTCGCACGAAACCTGCAAGCTATCACGTCCAAGAGTCAAGGTGAGACTTCCCTCGCGAGTTCATGCCAGTTTCGCAGTTCGTCCCTGCTTTTCAACTACCACCGGCGATAGAGTTTGCAGATTCTCGTTTCAGCAAATTCTCACCGTGGCTTCGGCAGTGCAACCGTTCTGCCACTTGAATTAACTATTGGCTAGTGGTTTTACGGCTGTTTGAAATTAAACCGCTCT
>NIPQ01090673.1:4804-16663 GCA_002806875.1 Lepidotrigona ventralis hoosana
ATCCTTTCAGCGCGCGCTTGTGCCCGCGAGAAGAGAACGCGATTGTGGAAACGAGCGTGGCCGCTTCGTTCTCGAAACACACGCTTCGTTCGGGCAGCCGACGAGGAGGACGGTGCGACGGTTAAACAGACCAGCTCGGACGGACGATTGAATAATTGGAGATTCCATCGTTATCGTTCCCACTCCGCTTCCTCCGAGAGTCGCCGCTGTTAACATGCTCTCTTCTCTTCCTCTTCCTCGATCTCGTGCTCGTGCTCGTGCTCGTGCTCGTGCGTACGCAGAGCTGGAAGCCGCGACCGCGGCCCCCGCGACAGACCGCGCAGCGTTATATTTAACGAGATTGCTCCTCTTTGCTGACTCTTCCATGTTTACCAACGAGGAAGAGCGATTTGTTTGCGCTCTACCTCCTCGCGTACACCTGACGACACGCTCGCGCTCGTTTCCCCACTTTATCTCGGCTCGATTTCCGTTTTCCTCGGCGATCGATGCCACTCCTTGCTTCCTTGCCTCTTTTCGAATCTAGTTTGTCGTCGAATCGCCAGTCGACTAGTCCACGCTCGTGCAAGCTACTGCTACTGCTACTACTACTATTACTAGGTTGGCTGTCGCGTACGGGGGAACGAGAAGATGGCGACGACGACGATCGGTGCGATAGCGATTCGGTTGCTCTGGACGACGAACCTGTTGGCGATCGTCGGTGTCGTCTCGTCCAACGTCCGGCGCACCAACACCAGCCACGGTGACGTCTGGTACGCGAACGTGACGGGCGATCTGCTGCTGGGCGGACTGTTCCCCGTGCATCGAAAGGGCAACGACGGCAACAGCTGCGGCGAGATTCAGGTAAGGTGATTTCCGATCGACGAAAGTCAGCGGTCGTAGCAACACGTTTTTGCACGCCGAGGCAGACAGAGGACGGGATTCAACCGCTGGAAGCGATGATCTACACGATCGAGCGTATCAACGAGGACCCGGGGATACTCGCGGGCGTTCGACTGGGAGCCCTGGCCTTCGACACCTGCGACAACCCGACCTACGCGCTCCATCAAGCGTTCTACTTCGTCAAGGGTAAGTTTCGCGATCGGTCTAGATCTCTCGCCAGCTTCGATCGGTTTCTTTCTGCTTTGGCACGCAGGCTTCATGGCGCGCGGTGACCGATTCGGCCAGGAGGGCTACCGCTGCCAGGACCAGAGCCTGGCAAAGTTCTTGGACGGGGAATTGGATCGGGTGGTGGCGGTGCTCGGGGCTCAGTCGAGCTCCGTCACCATTCAGGTTGGTTCAATTCTTTCCACCGCTCTTGTTGTTGAGTATGCTCGCCTCTGAGTATACTTTTCCAAAGTATATATATTTAATTTTACAACGATCAGCTGGTCTTCTTCAGTCTTCATCTTTCAGGATTTGACTTTGACTACCTATCGCGTCACGGTTCAGACTCTAGTCGCAACCTGCCACTGAGAACAATGAAATCTCTCTCTCTCTCTCTCTCTCTTTCTCTCTGAGAAAGTACATTGAAACGTTAAATTGGTTCGACACTTAAAACGTGTTACATGTCAAGGTCAATCACGACTGCTCCTGTCGTTCTTGCACCTTTGTTTTCGCGTATCGCTCCTGGCGACCATCCCACTGATGTGGGAATAAAGATGAAACTAATTTGTTGCTTGGTGGCTCGAATGCAATTCTTGCTTGGCCAAGACTGTACTTGTCGACTACAGATGACTAAATTTGACTCTCTCGATTTTGGAACAAATCTCTACAATTTTGACTTTTCAGCGTATCTGACACGACGTTCAATTCATTTCTGTGTTTCATTTATTTTTCACGCATACGAATGCCTAGAGTGCCAAAAACTGTTTGATAGCTTCTCCCGTCAACTTTTTCGCAGTTGCGGAACAGATTCTTTCCCATACTTGCGCGAAGCACACGTATAAAAATAAAAATGGCAAGAGATATTTTAGACGAGCATGTCGAAAAAGACAAGCTCGGTGAAAATTTTCACATTTCCTTCATGTTGCGTTGAACTGGAGAAAAGAAAAGAAAAAAATATGTAAACTACGTACGGCCCTCGAAACAAATTTTTGCTCGGTCAATGAGGTTGGACCAGGCCTCGTAATAGAGAGAGAGAGAGAGCGCGCAAGAATGTTTAATGTTCTAATTTTAGTACACGTATGTACACGCAAGATGGACGCATTTGCATAAAGGAGAATAAAAGAAAGAAAGAAAGAAAGAAAGAAAGAAAGAAAGAAAAGAAGAAAAGCTCGATCTGGATACTTGAGATATGCGCGACGGTTCGCAGGTAGCATCGGTACTGGCTCTGTTCCCGATTCCGCAGATCTCGTACATGGCCACGTCGCCGTTTCTCAGCAGCAAGGAGAGGTTCCCGCGGTTCTTCCGCACGGTGCCGAGCGACGTGAACCAAGCGCGAGCGATGCTGGAGATACTTCGGTGAGTAGCAGAGAGAGAGAGAGAGAGAGAGAGAGAGAGAGAGAGTAGGAAGAGAATTATTCTCTCCGGCGAGCAAGTGTTCCAAGTTGGTAAAATTCGATTCGAGTATATATAATTCGGTTCAATCCGATTCGAGTGGTCGTACGTGTCGGTCGTTTACACGGACTCGGAGTACGGGGACCACGGATACGAGACGCTGACTTCGTTGGCCGGCGAGTACTCGATATGCTTCAGCGCCCCCCATCGAATCAGCGACGATCGCTTCACAGAGGAGGATTACGACCACGTGATACGCACGATCGCCGAGAAGACGGACGTTCGAGGTAGCGCGAAAAACCTAAGCAATTTTCTCCTTTCTTTTTTCTTGATTCCCATCACGATAAATCGCGGTTCAACACGTAAATGAAACGTACGTCAACTCGTAAAATACAACGAAGAACGCGATCAGAGATCATTTTTGTACTCTTGTATTTATACAGTGCAAACACGATAATCGTCAACGAAATTGATAATCCCCACGTTTGACGAGACTGTTGATACTTTTCGAGAGAATGGTGAGTCAGAAAAAAAACTCTTGACATTTTTTGACTCTTAACGATAATGGTAATAAATTTCAGTCCTGTACCATTGGTAATTTTTTTCATGATCATCTGGATAAGCCAATAATAGCTATATACTCTCTAGCGTGCAAGACTCAACTAGCATTAATCTCCAAATTTCTCGAAAATTTCTTGAAATTCCTGTAAGAGCAGTTCGAGTCAGGATCGATGACTGAATTGAACAACATGAATAAATCGGTAAACATGTAAGAGTCGCAATTGTTTGTTTTTTTTTTCGCAGGTAAGGCAAGGGATAAAATTCGAAAACTTTGGGGGGATTCACGATCGATGATTTGCGTGATTTCGCCAGTGGTGGTCTTGTTCGCGGAGAAGTCGGCGACTCTGCGGGTGTTGGAGGCGGCGAGGCGAATCGGTGTGGGCTCGCGGTTCGTTTGGTTGGGCAGCGACTCGTGGCCGGATCGTCGGTACGCCGGCGGCGACGACGACGACGACGACAACAACAACAACAACAACAAGGGCCGGGACACGATCGTGTTGGAGGGAGCTTTGGCGGTTCAGCCGCTGTACGCGCCTCTCTCGGGCTTTGACGAGTACTTTACCGGACTGAGGCTCGACCACGAACGCAACAATCCTTGGTTTCGAGAGTTTTGGCGGGCCTATCACGGTTGCACGGACGACGACAGCGGCGAAAAAGTCGCTGCCGGCAAGGTGAGTTTTCGGCTTTCGGAGGATAATGTACAACACACGACGTGTCATTGTACGGGTTTTTTCAGCGCGTCTACGACTGTCGGGACCCGAGGTTGAAGATCGAGCGGAGAAACGGCTACAAGCAGCGAAGGTTCCTGCACTTTGTTCGGGACGCGGTGTACGCGGTGGCTCACGCTCTCGACGACATGCGAGCGGACGTGTGCGGCCGAGGCTCGGTCGGCCTCTGCGACGCGATGCGTCCCCCGGACGAGGACGCGTTCGTCGGTTACCTGGCCAACGTCTCCTTCAAAGGTAAGAAACGCAAGTCGTAGTTTCACAACAGAGGGAGCGTGCAAACGTGCAAACGATGACGATAATGATTTCAGACGTGGTCGGCAAGGGATTCGGCTTCGTGGACGGGGTCGACGGACCACCGAGGTACTCGATCCTGAATTATCAGCGGACGGCGAACGGGACGTACCACTGGACCGTCGTCGGGAATTACACGCGTAAGCTTCTCTCTCTCTCTCTCTCTCTCTCTCTCTCTCTCTCTCTCGTTTTGTGGCGCTCAGTCACTAAGAGTAATCGATAGATAGAGTTAACAGACACGAGAGAGAGAGAGAGAGAGAGAGAGAGAGAGAGACAAAGAGTAAAATGAAACGAAAGAAAGGGGCTCGCAGTGAACGAGCGAGGGGGAGCGGCGCTGCGGTTTGATCTGCAGAGGGTGCGATTTCGGGGCGAGCTGTTCCACCACGAGTTCCCCAACTCGTCGTGTTCCCGGCCGCTGTGCGGCTCGAATCGCATCATCGTGAGGAGGAAGGAGGATCCGTGTTGCTGGACGTGCCAGAGCTGTGGCCTCTACCGGTACAAGGTGGACGAGCAGAGGTGCGCCGAGTGCAAACCAGGCACCGTGCCGGCGAAGGGAAACGCCACCGCCGGCTGCGATCCCATCCCCGAGCAGTTTGTCGACTACTCGAATCCATGGGCGATCGTCGCGATGGTGATCGCGATTTTCGGTAATCGATCTGTGTGTGTACGTGGTGCTGGCTACGTTGCCCGATTCCACGGTCGTTGGCGGGAATTCGTCGGGTTCGCAGGTATGGCGCTGACCGGATTCGTCTGCACGGTGTTTTGGATCTACCGGCGCACGCCGATCATCAAAGCGTCCGGTCGGGAGTTGTCCTTCTTGCTGCTGGTCGGCGCGTTCGGCTGCTTCTCCATGACGTTCGCCGTGGTGGCCAAGCCGAGCGTCGAGAGCTGCGCGGTGGTTCGCTTCGGCATCGGGTTTTGCTACACCGTCTGCTACGCCGCGCTCGCCACCAAGATCAATCGAATTCACAGGATATTCAACGGTCCCCCAGGCCACAGTCCGCGCAAACGACGGTAAATTTTCGACGGAGATTGAGGGAGAATGAAGAGGGAGTGTTTGCCTCGCCGACACGACACAAACTTCTCTTTCTTTCGAATTTCTACGTACATACGAAGCAAACCATGCAATGACGGGATGGTTCACCGCAGGTTCACCAGTCCAAAGTCTCAGCTGACGATCGCGTCGATCCTCGTGCTGGCGGAGGTGCTGTTCGACGGTGGGTGGCTGCTGAAGGAACCACCGGCGATCGAGCACTCGTACCCGAGCAGAGAGGCGAACGTGCGTGTTTGCCGAGGCTCCGAGGACGGCTCCTACGTGATCGGTCTTCTCTATCCGTTCCTGTTGACGGGTGAGAGACGGCTTTCGACTCGCTTTGTTGTTCAACGTTCGACGTTCTCTCCTCTCCTCTCTCTCTCTCTCTCTGTCCTCTGCTGCTGTTCACAGTGGCGTCCACGTTCTACGCGGTCAAGACGAGAAAGTGTCCGGTGGGATTCAACGAGACCCGTTGCATCGCGTTCGCCAATTACGCGACCATCGTGCTCTGGCTGGCGTTCGTGCCGCTCTACCTGGCCTCGGCCAGCAGCAACGTCGTCAGGATCATCACGCTGGCGCTTTCGCTGTCGCTGAACGGGCTGGTGCAGCTGCTCTGTCTGTTTCTGCCAAAGGTTTACTTGGTGCTGGCGAGGCCGGAGAAGAACACGAGGAAGCTGGTGATGGCCAGACCGGCGGCAGGAGCAGGCTTCTCTCAGCCGACCACGCCCGTCACGCCTGCCACCCCGATCGCGCCCATCACTCCAGAGCCAATGTCCACGTCGCCCTCTTTCCTCGCCGATTGTCCATCCAAATTGTCCATCGATCGTTCGTCTTCCCTTCGATTCGATCAAATTTCTCTGTAACTCGCGACTCGTCGGTAACTGGGCCTACTAACTCTCTCTCTCTCTCTCTCTCTCTCTCTCTCTCTGTGTGTGTCCTACTTGGATTTGTTCGTCGAACGGACGAAACGAAATCGAGGGGAGAGGATCAAACGAAACGATTGTTGCGTTTATTGCGTTTATTGCGTTCTCGCGTGTTCGAAACGACAAACACATGGAGATCGCATCCGATAACACGGGGAAAAAATGCCTTAGAAAACTAAAAAATCAACGTTCTTTCTTTCCGTTCTCTCTTCTAGCGTAAAGCGTTTGACGCTTTGTTCTTTCGCTGGAAGAACTCGTCGATTGTTGATCGTCGAGCCGAACCGAGGAGACGACGTTTAAAACGAGTCGTCTCGCTACGACTTATCCTAAGGTCAGCGACTTTTCTCTCTCTCTCTCTCTCTCTCTCTCTCTCTTCCTCGTCCTTTGAGAAACGGATGGAAAGGAAGGAAGAAAGAAAGAAAGAAAGAAAGAAAGAAAAAGAAAGTGGCAGACTGGCAGAGCGTAAAAGCAAACACGCGAGCTGGAGCTCGTGGATCGATGGTGGTCGCCGAGTCGTCGCTGACCTATACGAAGCTCGACCTCGTTACGCCACGAGCACGAGAGAGTCGGCCGAGCTTCGCTCGAAAGGCCTTTCGTGGACGGAATGGCTGATAAGGATCGGCGCGGAAGGTCGCGCGACGATTAAGTACCGTATTACTTTTACAATTAACCTATACGAACGCGTATGTGTCTACGTATGTATGTATGTATGTATGTATGTATGTATGTGTGTATGTACATGTAGAGTTCGATTGTTCGATTGTAGAAATCGAAAGTCGACGCTCAAAAGGAACTCTCGCGCTTCGTTCTGTGCTGAACGACCTCCGGACTGGGCGTCATCGCTGGATTGTCGTAAGCGTAGTCGAGAGTGGTGTCCTCGCTCGGGTGTCTTCTCGACAGGGTGGTGGTAGTGGTGTTTGGCGTGGCGTTACCGGTTCCGCTTCCGCTTCCACTTCCACTTCCACTTGCACTGCCACTCGCCACGTCGTTGCCACGACCCGTAGTGGTGGTGGTGGTGGTGGTGGTGGTGGTCGTCGCCGCCGCCTCGTTCACCGAGTATCGAGAAGGTGCCACGCTGGCGCTTATCGTCGACATGGTGAGCTTGAGTCCGTTGTGCCTGGACGTTGTGCCCGACTCTGCGTCCCGAAGCGACGGCTTGCCTCGATCGTTGTTGTTCTCGACGACGTCGTTCGCGTTCGACATTCCCTGAAAGCAGAGACGATCATCTCCGTTCGAGAAGCTGCGAGAAGAAGCGACACCACTAAGAATCTCTCTCTGTGTTTCTCACCTTTCTCCGTTTCCCGGCGAAAGCTCGTCCCAGGGTGGTCCTCATCTTCTCCCATCGCGTAAACAACCTTTGCGCAAGCAGACAGAGACTCGCCAGAAGGGAGGAGAAGGCTACCGCGACGCAGATCGCGGCCAGGATCCACAGTCGTTCCACCTCTCCTACGGGATATATTTTGTCTATATCAATGATTTTTGATCTTTTTCCTTTCTTTCTTTTTCCCCTCGCACGCTTACCTCGCAAGTCCTCGTACTGTTTCAGAAGAACGTATCGTTTGTCGTGGAGGTACTCTGCAACAACAACGAGTTGTTCTTGGTAATTTGATTCCGAAAATCTCTCTCTCTCTCTCTCTGAATGGGACGAGATCAGGTAAGGAAGGATCGCAGGTAAAACGAAGAAAGGAGGCAAATAGTCGGTCGTTTGGATGAGTCATGCATCGAGCGTAGTCGCGTGGTTGCGTAGAGTCGCGGTGGCGATGGTCAGGTGTGCGGAGCGGTAGAGTCAACGGACTCGAACTCCCCCCCTGGCGCTCAGGTGCACGGCTACCTGAGCTTTTTTTACCTCTCTCGCATCATCGATCCAGCGGAAGCATCGATTCGTGCCACAGTCAGAAAGTGACACACACAGACACACAGAGACACGACTTGGCGACAAAAGAAAGAAAGAGAGGAGAAAAGATTTCTTTTCCGCTCACCTTGACAATCTTTGAAACACTCGTCTTGCTGATAGTTGCGGCCGTTTGCGTCGCAGATGGAGGAGCAGGGCTTGCAACGCTTGTCGTAGGGGCTGCAGTATTCGACGGTGGAGCAGCGTCTCTCGCCGCACTCGGCTCCCTGCGGGTTCAGGCCGGCGATCGCGGCGCCGATCGCGAGCGCGCCCACGACCAACAACAGCAGTCGAGCCGCCTGCTGGTTCACGTTCATTCTCTCTCTCTCTCTCTCTCTCTCTCTCTCGCTCTCTCGCTCTCTCGCTCTCTCGCTCGGCAGGAGCGGGCGTAGAATCGGTAGTTGTTTCGATCAGCAACGTTGGATCATCGGAGGCATGCCAATCCTGAAGGGAGCGCGCGTGCGCGCGATGCAACGCTAACGACCGGCCGTCGTATTATCGGAGGATCGAGGCTCGAGGCACGCGACCGGTCGATTGCTACGCCAGGGAAACGACGAAACTTCACGGTGACTCATCGCAGGCGCGCGGAATGCTGCTTTCGAACGATCCAAGCTTTCACTGCTTGACCACTCTGCTTCTCGGCCACTGAAACTGCTTGGTCGCGGCAGTTTCTTGGGAGTTTCGATCGAAGCCAAAGGCGAAAACACACTTCGCTGGAAATTCCGACGCGTCACTCGTACTCGACCGCGCTCCTTTCGCCTTCCTTTGTCTTCCTGCCGATCGTCGCGCTGCCGACTGTTACCACTATGGCGTATCGGATCGAATGCCAAACGCTCGCGCGCGCGCGAGAGAGAGAGAGAGAGAGCAGACAGGTCGAAGAAAAGGAGGGAGAGAGAACCGGTCGCTCGTACCTGGTACCGGTACGTGGATATAGTCACGCGTTTATCCAAGAGCCGATCAAAGGTGCAACGAATGAGGCAAACGATCAAATTTTCCGTAAGAGAGAAGACACAGAAGGCTGTGGCAGTTCGCAGAGTGTGAGATAACACTGTGCGAACGATCGGCGGAGATCCAGGAATGTCGCGCCGGACCGGTTTCTTCTGCAATCGGAGAGAGTTTGTTGCTCGTCGACGACACGGCCGTGTTCCAAACTCTCCGAGGATTACGAGAGCGCTTGAGATGCTGCGCGAATAACAACCGACGAGTCGCGTGACGCGCGTTCGCCGTAACAGGTGGTGACTTACTTTGCCTCGCGGATGCGAATCGTTTTCCCTCGGGATGATGGTGTCGAATCGATTGGTCGCATCTCTCGTCGATCGCCAGCAGAGACGAGGAACGAAGGCGAGACAGAGAGAGAGAGAGAGAGAGAGAGAGAGAGAGAGAGATCAACTAGAACCAGAGAGCTGAATGCCAGAGTCAAAGAGGAAACTGCGCGTCGCGTCCATCGGCTCGCGGTGAACTGACGAGCGCCGTTGACTCGCACCTGAATTCCCACCTCTCTCCACCTCTCTACCTGCGCGTGTTTCTCATCGATCCCCCTTCCCTGTTTCTCTCCTCCACCTCCTCCTTCTTCTTCTCCTGCGATTGTTACCTGCCGAAACACACACTCGGTGTCTCTTTTGGGCTCGCTCGCTCGCTCGGTCGGTCGGTCGCTCACCTGTTGCGAGCGAGTCTCTCGAGAGACTGACGAGCGGGTCCTCTGCATGGAGGGGCGTTTGACGAGCGACACGGAGAGGAATGGATGGATGGATGGATGGATAGATGGATATGATAAATAAATAAAGCCAACCACGAACAAGCCTCCGTTTGTCGATTAACTTTTTTATTTCGTTCAACGAGTGGACGCCGAGGAGAGCGTCGCGAAACGGCGAAGCCTCGATTCTCGCGTCCTCCCTTCTCTACTACCGTTCGTACAAAATATATATATATATGTATATATATATTTATATATATATTTCATCGTAATTCGCATCGATGACAATCTCGCCTTGGTATCGTTAACGAGACAGTTAACGAGAGGTTCCTCGAAACGAGAGCGCTCCAAACTCCCCGATCATTTCTAATCATTGCCTTCCACGCTCTGTTTTCTCGCTCGGCTGTTGTCGCGCTCTCTGCTCTTTGTTTCTCGTTCGACGAAACGAAACCGATCGGCGACGATCGTCGGGGCCTCCGGAGGGGGGGGGGGGGGCGAAACGNACCGCAATCAAAGCCGATTTTCGAAAATCACCCCGGCTGTCCTCGACGAATCGGCGATGATCGGCCGCGTACAACAACACGCCAAGAGAAGAAACGCGAATTACGTGATTTTTTTTTTCTCTCGTCTTTCTGCCTTCTTCTTCTTCTTCTTCTTCTTCTTCTTCTTCTTCTTCTTCTTCTTCTTCTTCTTCTTCTTGTTTTTGTTGTCTCCTCGCTGACGTAAACAGCGTGATCGAAGGAACGCTGGAACAACGACGACGGTGACAATAAATTGGGGCGCTACAGATGCCACTCGCTGTAGCTGCACAGGCACAGACTCCAGCAACCGGAGCGCGCGGATCGAACGTTCTCGCTGGGAATTCCGTTGGGTGGAGAAGCAGCGCAGCCGAGCGAGCAACAATCGACAGTCGCGACGACGAGACGCTGCTCGACGCTGGTGGCGGGCCGCTGGAATTCCTATCTTCAGATGCTCTTGTGACCGACGCCGATGTTGGACGAGGCGGCGTTGGCTGCGTTGTTGCTGGAGAGCTCGACAACGTTGTTGTTACCGGCCGTGTCGCCGCCGCCGCCGCCGCCACCGCTGTCGGTCGTCGCCGTCGTCGAAGTCGTCGTCTGATCGAGCTCCGTCGGCGACGGTGGCGAACCGCCGTCGTCAGACTGCGACAACGCCACCGGGACCGGCAACGGCAGCATCTCCGGCACGCCGTTTTGCACGTAATGGGTCAAGCGGGTGGGCAGGCAGCCCGCGTTCAACTGGTAGAACTCGATCAGCTGCAGCAGATCGTAGAACCTGGTCACGCCTTTGTCGAGGGTGTACAGCCAGCAGTTGCAACGTTCGTCGAAAACCTGAAACCAACGACACAGGGTTTGTGATTCGAGTTTGTTCGCCGAGTTTACGAGTTTACTCCCTTGCGGATCTCGTTGTATACTCACGGGCTGAATCTGCGCGTGAAACACCTTTTCGCTGTACTTGTAGGTGAGCACGTAGGCACCCAAGTTGCTCTTGCTCTCGCGTACCAGGAACACGCTGGAATAACACGTCATTGCGATCAAGACTACTATCATCAACGCACGATCGTCGACGATTTCGATTGACGCGACGACGAAAAGAGTCGAATATTTCGAACAGTTGGTTTTTCCGATCGTTTGATTATTTACACTGGGTCAAACTGTGAAAATGATTCCTTTCGGTGATCGAAGGTGATCGAATGATCACGGAAAGAGCCACGGAAACGATCTTCTCTTTCCAGCAGTTTTGACGACCGATTCCGATCAATTGGATCGGATCGGATCGGATCGGATCGGAGAGATATTTACCCGTCGACGGAGCCCTGGTCACGGACGATCGCCGCGGCGATGTCTCTCTTGAGCCCTCTGTGGAACCACGGCTGCAGAACGTGGATACCGTCGTCGAGGCCGTGGAGCCTGACCACCGCGCAACTCGGCGGCGGTCGCGAGAACGGCCTCCAGGTGCGCCGCCAGTTCACACCCTCGTTCTCGGCGATGTTCTTCGCCTCCTTCGGGTCGTCGACGATCCTCCCTACGCTGCCGGTAAAGTCCATGGCCACGCGAGACCGTACCGATTCCTGCGGATCCAACACACCAGACCGCGCTGCTCTCTTACTCTCTCTCTCTCTCTCTCTCTCTCTCTCTCGCTCGCCGGCGCTGCTAATCGTGAACGAGACGCGAAACTCGAGCGACTCGTTCGGATGGTTACCGATTTATGAGAGGAAAAAAAAAAAAAAAAAAAAAAAAAAAAAA
>NIPQ01090674.1:0-25194 GCA_002806875.1 Lepidotrigona ventralis hoosana
CGTGCATGTATATATATATATATATATATATATATATATATACATATATATATATATATATAGATATATTTGTTGCACGCGTGTAAACATACAACATCTATGACGTATGAAAGTAAAGTTTCTAGTCTTTTGCAGAGGATTCGGTAAAGAGTTTGATCCGTGTATCGATGAAATCGTTCTTGGCACGTTGGACGTGTACAAGCAGAGTCTCTCGAATCTTTTACCAACACCGGCCAAATGTCACTATGTCTTCAATCTACGCGACTTTTCCAAAGTGATACAGGTATCACATCGCTTTTTTCTATCTTCCGAAATCGTCGTTAATATTTCCGTTAATATTTCTTCGCTTTCTTTCTTACCTTTCGAAAAAAAATCCGACCGACCACAGGGTGTCCTGTTATCCGTCCCAGAAACTATGCCAAGCTTGGTCAGCATGACGAGACTCTGGGTTCACGAGGTACTGCGAGTTTTCGGAGATCGTTTGATAGACCGAGAAGACGTCTCTTGGCTGGTGAAGCAAATACGCATTACCTTGAACGGTCGAATGAACGTGTCGATGGAAGAATTGTTCGAGGATTTGTTACCCTCGCAGAAGGGAGAAAGGATCTTGCACGACGACCAAGTGAGAGAAAAGAAACAATAAGAATTTAATTTTCCAATAAATCAATAAAATAAAATACAAATACTGTCACTGTCTCTGTTGTATTTCTATTTTTGCTCGATTCACATCTCGAGTCACATCAACAGGCAAGAACAATAACCGAGCAAGAACTTCGGAACTTGGTGTATTGCGACTTTGGGGATGCAAAAGTGGACACGCGACTGTACCAGGAGGTTTCAAATCTCGAGCAACTGCGAGAGATAGTGGAAACTTACTTGGCCGAGTACAACGCAATGTCTAGAAAGCCGATGAACTTGGTGTTATTCCGGTAAATGATTACGTGATTAGTTGCGTAGTATACCCAACAACAAACATACACCGTGACTTGAAACGAACAACGCGACGTTAGGTTTGCCATCGAACATTTGGCGCGGATTTCCCGCGTTATCAAACAACCGCGAAGTCACGCGGTGCTTGTCGGGATTGGGGGCACGGGAAGGCAGTCGTTGACCAGGCTGGCCTCGCACATATCCGACTACGACGTTTTTCAAATTGAAGTCACTCAGCAATACGGAGTTCACGCGTGGCACGAAGATGTCAAGGGAATTTTGAGACGCGCGACCGCCACCGATCTTCATTCCACCTTCCTCTTCTCCGATACTCAAATCAAACACGAGAACTTTCTCGAGGACATTAGCAATTTGCTTAATTCTGGAGAGGTAAAACGACCTGTCTCTCTTTTATCCTTTCTTTTTGTTTCTTTGCCCCTTTGACTTTACAGACACGTGACTTTAGAAGTTACTTTAGATTGATGGCTGTGATATGAATGTATCTAGATACCGAATATATTTACTGGCGAAGAACTGGCAGAGATCTGCGAGCAGATGAGGCAAATAGACAGGCAGCGGGATCGGTCGGTGCAAACGGATGGAAGCGCGGTAGCTCTGTTCAATCTCTTTGTCCAGATAACACGCGATCAACTTCACATCGTGATAACCATGTCTCCGATAGGAAGTAATTTTCGCATTAGGATTAGGAAATTCCCGGCGTTGGTCAACTGTTGCACCATCGATTGGCTCCAGGTTTTTCCCGAAAAAAAATTTTCGTAATCAAAAATTCACGTAAAGATTAGAATTTCAAGAGTTTTTTTTTTTTTTTTTTTTTTTTTANCGATCTCATTGGAAAGCCGTGGCCAGAGGATGCCCTGCTGGCGGTTGCGACTAAATTTCTCTCGACGATCGAACTGACGGACAACGAGAGGACCGCTGGCATCGACATGTGTCAATTCTTTCACGTTTCCACGCAAGATACGAGCGCCGAGTTCCTGACTCGACTGGGCAGACACGTTTACGTCACTCCAATTTCATACCTCGAGATGATAAATACATTTAAAGATTTGTTGACGAGGAAACGAGAGTAAGTAAGGAAACTAAACGAGATAGTGCTTGTCGAGACAGTCGTGTCGTCATTGATTCGAATGAGTTCGAATGGATTTGTTCGGCACAAACTAGAGAAATAACAATGGCAAAAGTTCGATACGAACGTGGTTTGGGCCAGTTGGATGAAACGCAAAAGCAAGTAGCGACGATGCAAGAGATTCTGAGATCGTTGCAACCGCAGCTGATAACCGCCACCCAAGATGTCGAAAGAACGTTGCAGGAAGTTGACCGAGAAAGGCAAGAAGTGGCGGAATTTGAGAAAATCGTCAAGATGGACGAGAGCGCAGCTGAGGTGAGATAGAAAAAAATCGAAACATCGTGAACATTGCGACATCGCGACTATTCGATATATTCGCGTCCACTTGCGCGATACGAAGGCGTCGAAGAATTTCGATGACTCTCTGCTCTTTTCTTCTATTCGATTCTTTCTTCTAGAAAGAATTGTAGTGTACTGTAATCTACTGTGTGTTGTGATGTTGTAGATTTACGCGAACGAAGCAGCCGCGATCAAAGCGGAATGTGACGCTGATTTGAGCGAAGCGATGCCGATTCTAAAACGCGCCCAAGCCGCGTTGGACACTTTGACGACAGCTGACATCGCTGTAGTCAGAGCGATGAAGAAACCGCCGCAAGCAGTCAGGTTGATCGTCGAAAGCGTCTGTGTTCTCAAGGTTCTCTTGAAAATTTTCTCAACTTTTTTTCTTCGAGTTTCTATAGCTTTTGGTTTAACGTTGTTTTTTTTTTTTTTTTTTTTTTTTTGCCGNTCGCTGACCACCACGAAGAAGCGAAACTGAGAGATAAGAATCTTGTTTAATCGCTATTATTCGCGATTGGAATTGAAGCTCCGTGTTGCTGCAAACACGGGGCGAAATGTTTAACGTTTAATCGACGCCAGATCTCGTTTCTAGTCTCTATCGTATCTCGTACGTATTATATTTATATTCTATCTATGCAGCAAATAAAACCGGAGAAAGTTCAGCAACCGGATGGCACGTTCGTGGAGGATTACTGGAGGGCAGCTCTCAGAATGCTCAGCGACGTGAAATTCCTCGATTCGTTGCTGAATTTTGACAAAGACAACATTCCCGACGCCGTGATTGAGAAAATTCGAACGGAATACTTGACCAACCCGGACTTCAATCCCGAGAAGATAAAGAAAGTATCGACCGCGTGCGAGGGATTGTGCCGATGGGTGTACGCAATGTCGGAATATGACAAAGTGTCGAAGGTAGTGGCTCCGAAGAAGAAAGCTCTGGCAGAAGCTCGCAAGATTTACGACGAAGCTGTGAATAACTTAAAAGCGAAACGGCAACAACTTCGACAAGTACAGGTACGACGACGGTGTTTGTTTATCACTTTTTCGAATATTTGAATATTTGAATATTGCAAACAGTTAGTTAGTTGACAGTCTTTTGACTCGTCGAATACGATTCGTCAAAATGTAGGAAAGATTGAAAACGTTGGAAGATGTTCTGGAGCAAAGAAGAATGGCCTTTCAAGCAATGTCCGACAAAGTGGCAGACTGCGAAGTGAAGCTGAAACGTGCCGAAGACTTGATCGGAGGACTGGGCGGAGAATACACGCGTTGGTCCGATACGGCGAAATTTTTAGGAGAAAGGTCGGTGCGCGTTTCCTAGTATTTTCTCGTACGAGGTATGATCGTTTGATGAAAGTTTCACAGCGAACGTTTCACACCGATTACCGATCACCAGGTACCAGCGATTAATGGGTGACATTGTGATTGCCTCGGGCGTAATCGCCTACCTAGCTCCCTTCACAATGCCGTTTCGTCTTCGACAGATCGCTCTATGGGTAGAACGATGTACCAATCTACGAGTGATTTGTAGCTCGGACTTTCAACTACGTGACGTTCTCGGCGACCCAGTATCCATCAGATCTTGGAACATTTTCGGACTTCCGAACGATGCGTTTTCCATCGACAATGGTATTATCATCGAGTAAGCAAAGTAATGTTTCATTTAATCTGCGACGTTTGTTTCTATGTTACTACGAGTAATATAATATAATATAATATAATATAATATAATATAATATAATATAATATAATATAATATAATATAATATAATAACACCGATTTGCATGCACGAACGTGCAGAAATGCGAGAAGGTGGCCGCTGGTGATAGATCCTCAAGGTCAAGCCAACAGATGGATAAAAAACATGGAGAAACGAAATAACGTCAACATTATTCGGCTAACTCAGCCAGATTACGGCCGAGTGTTGGAAAACGCGTTGCAATTTGGACTGCCGGTACTTCTCGAACACGTTGACGAAGAATTGGACGCGATGCTCGAGCCGATTTTACTCAAAGAAACGTTCAAGCAAGCTGGCGTGCTCTGCATCAAATTCGGTGACGCGATTATCGAGTACAACAGTAATTTCAGGTACGTGGACTCTAATCTCGTCGTCTCTAATCGTTCTTTCTCCAATCTAATCTAAACATTGTCTCTCTCTCTCTCTCTCTCTCTCTCTCTCTCGTGCACAGGCTGTACATTACCACAAGATTGAGAAATCCACATTACCTGCCAGAGATAGCGGTGAAAGTAACGCTGTTAAATTTCATGATAACGCCGACCGGACTGGAGGACCAATTATTGGGCATTGTTGTAGCAAAGGAGAGGCCGGATCTCGAATCGGAGAAGAACGTTCTGATCGTACAGGGAGCTGCGAACAAAAAGTAAATATATGTATATATATATATATATACGTGTTCCGTTTGCATAGAGAGAACATCCGTCTCTCTCTCTCTCTCTCTCTCTCTCGTTTGTAAAAATGAAAGGCTGTTGCGAGAAACGGAGGACAAGATCTTGGAAATATTGTCGATTGCCGAGGGTGACATCCTGGAGGACGAAGAAGCGATAGACGTTTTAACGTCGTCGAAGAATTTGAGCGACGAAATTCAAGTGAAGCAAACGATAGCCGAGCAAACGGAAAGATCAATCGACGAAGCCAGATTGCAGTACACGTCTATCGCCGTATATTCCACCGTGTTGTTTTTCACAACTGGTAATGATCCTTTTCGCTTTTTTCCCCTTATTCACCTAGAATAGATTGATGGTTTCTTTTCCATTTCTTTTCTTCCCTTCGTCTTGTGGAACGATACGATAGGGAAGATGATATCGGTGAAGATTCTTCTTTTTCTTTTTTTTCTTCGAAACCTAAGCGTTTTTCGTCGTTTAAACCTAAGCGATCTAATTTAAAAGAAACTGAAATAAGACAGAAATAACGTAGTAACAACGAAACAAAATTCGTTTCAGCTGCCTTGGTAAATATCGATCCCATGTATCAATATTCATTGTCGTGGTTCGTAAGTCTGTTTGAACAGACGATTGATCGTACGGAACCAGCGGATACGGTCGAGCAACGATCGAAAGATCTCGTGAGATATTTCACGTATTCCCTGTACGCCAACATTTGTAGATCTTTATTCGAGAAGGACAAGTTACTGTTTTCTTTGTTACTGACGGTCAATTTGCTGAAACAACGAGGGCAACTTTCTCCCTCGCATTGGATATTTTTGCTGACCGGTGGAATCGCTATCGACAATCCACACGCGAACCCGACGACCTGGCTACCGATCAAACAGTGGAACGAACTGTGCAACCTCGACGAGCTGCAAGAGTTTTCGGTTGGTAGGAAAGTTGGAATCGTCGTCAGCACACTGACTGGTGCTGATTTGCTGGCTTTTTCCATCCATCCGTTTCAGGGTATTCGAGAAGCGTTTGTCGACAACACGGTCGAATGGAAGCGATTATTCGACTCGAAGGAACCGCAAATTGAAGCCGTCCCCTCGCCGTTTCAACATTTGGCTCGGTTCGAGAAAATGTTGATACTAAGATGCATTCGTCCCGATAAGATCCTGCCAGCGGTACAGAGTTTCGTCGAGGGTATCGTCCAATATCGTGTTACTGTTATTATATATACACGGATACTTTTCAGACACTTTTCAGACACTTTTCAGACTTAAGTTTCCCTCAAACTCACGATCGACACGATTCACTGCTTTCACGCACAGCGGAACTTGGCTCGCAATTCATCGAACCGCCACCGTTCGACTTGGCTTCTACTTATGCCGATTCAAACTGCTGCGTTCCACTGATATTTATATTGACACCGGGTACCGATCCAGCGCGATTACTACTCACGTTTGCGGATGAACAAGGTTACAGCGTCAACCGCCTTTTCTCCATTTCCCTCGGTCAAGGTGAGTCGCGTCTCAAATCGCATCTCAAATCGCATCTTGAGAATCAAATCTCTGTCTCGAGAGAGATGTTTTCGTCGTATCAAAAAACATGAGAGAGTGAAGAAAAGCGGGAGAGTGAGAGTTATGCTTACAGTTGCAAATTGTCCGTGACAGGGCAAGGGCCAATCGCCGAGGAAATAATTCAAACGGCTGTGATAGTCGGTAACTGGGTGGTTCTGCAAAACTGTCATTTGGCCGTCAGCTGGATGAGCACTTTGGAAAAGATTTGCGAAGGCCTGATGCCCGACACGATTCACCCAGAGTTTCGTCTCTGGTTGACAAGCTACCCGTCCGAACACTTTCCCACCTCGGTTCTAGAGAACAGTATAAAAATGACGAACGAACCGCCGAAAGGCTTGAGGGCTAACATCGTTAGATCGTACGCCAGCGATCCGATCAGCGATCCGGATTTCTTCGAATCTTGCTCTCAAACTGAAAACTTCAAGAAGCTTCTCTACTCGTTGTGTTTCTTCCACGCTGTGGTCCAGGAGAGGCGAGAATTCGGCTCGATCGGCTGGAACGTCAGATACGAGTTCAACGAGACTGACCTTCGGATCAGCGTTTTGCAATTGCACGTTTTCCTCGATCGCTATGAAGATGTGAAATTCGATGCTCTCAAGTATCTGACCGGCGAATGCAATTACGGTGGAAGAGTTACGGACGATTGGGATCGCAGAACCTTGAACACTATACTGTCGAAATTCTATTCCGAGTAAATTTCCACATCTATATTTGTTTTGTGTTTTTTTGCAATATTTAAAACCGATTGATTTTTCAACCTTTCGCTTTCTTCTTCCAGAGAATTGCTCACCAAGAAATATTGTTATTTCGACGATACTTCGACGATTTACTATTGCCCAAACGTGCGAGAACACGAAGCGTTCGTAGAATACACCAAAAATTTACCATTGATCGCGGAACCGAGTGTTTTTGGGATGAACGAGAACGCGGACATTATCAAAGATCAGCGTGAAACGAACTTTTTATTTTCGTCGCTTCTACTAACTCAGGTAGGAATCAGGAAGGAATTTCTCAACTTTTTCTACATTTTCTACATTGTTACACTTATCTATACACATTTATCTGTACACATTTCTTTATTTTTATACGGCGACTTTGCTCAGGATCGCGTGGTACGTACTTAATACGTGCTAAATTACTTACCTAAAATCATCCAATTTCCTTATTTCCACGTCCAACATTATTTCTGTACACCTTTGTACAGTGAGTGCAAATAAATCTCTCGCGTCTTGTTCGAATCAATTTCGACGATTTCATTCGCGCTCACTGTATTCGAGAACAAGAAATGAAAAATTAATTTTTCCAATTCTCCTGTCTTTGCTGAATTAGGATCTCTGGCAATTGAGACAGGTAATAATAACCATAGAAAAAGTATATATAGAACAAACGATCGAGTCACGATTTACATTTTTACATTTTTAATTTTCACTTAAACTTGCCGCAGGAGAGAATCGAGTCGCCAACTGGACAATTCACCAACGACGAGATAGTACTTAGAATGTCGAACGATATTTTAGAAAAATTGCCAGACGACTATGACCTTGTATCGGCACTTGAAAAATACCCAATGTCTTACGAACAAAGCATGAACACCGTGTTGATACAAGAAATGGGAAGATTTAACAAACTTCTCAGCTATATCAAGACTAGCTTGGAAAACGTTATACGAGCTATCAAAGGTTTTCTATTTCTCTTGCTCTACGCTTCTAGTTTTGATTAATAGTATTTCCTCATATTTTTATCTACAATTGTACACATATGTGTATTTATATATATATATATAAGTATATATATATATATATATATATATATATATATATATATATATATNGTCGTTTGAATTAGAAGATATCTACGATGCTGTTTTGATGAACAAGATACCTGCTTTGTGGCAGCAACATTCGTATCCATCGCTAAAGCCGCTTGCTAGTTACGTGCACGATTTGTCAAATCGTTTGAATTTCTTCAAAGTAAGATATCTTAAAATTATTTATTCCTTACAATCCGTAAATTTAAATCAACGTTTACATCTGTTCGATTCAATTTGTAATATTACTTTAGTTTATAACAGTAAATCACGTGTGTGTGTGTGTGCAACATGTTTGATAAATTTTTAAATCTTTCAAAATGCGTTTCACATACAGAAATTATCCACTGTGTCGTGGATAATTTGAAAATAACCTTTTGATTTGATCAAACGAAAATTCAAATCTCGATCTCAAGTCTAATCGTTTCCTTGTCGAATTTTATCTTTGCTTGTTTGGGCCCGCGATATAAACGTGTGAATGAAATCTCCAAACCGAATGTAACTACTCGTTTCTCGTTTTCTTATTATTGTAGGAATGGTACGAGAAGGGAGCACCAAACATTTATTGGATCTCGGGCTTCTACTTTACTCAAGCATTCCTCACGGGGACCAGGCAAAATTATGCGAGAAAATATCAAATTCCGATAGACCTTTTAATTTTCGACTTCTTCGTGTTAGATTCCGATACGATAATGTACGTACGACATCCTCCCGAGGATGGAGTTTATATACACGGATTGTTCTTAGACGGGGCTAGATTTGACAACGAACGAATGGTTTTGGACGAAAGTTTGCCAAAAGTACTTTACGAGCCTATGCTTCCTGCAAGTATTGCATATCCATCCATCTATGTGTATTATCTTTTTCATCTTGGTATTCCTCTCCTCTTACTTCCTCTGGTGGTTCGTTGTTGTTTCAGATGTGGTTGTTACCCGTGAGAAAAGAAGATGTGAAAGAAGCAGCAACGTACGAATGTCCCGTGTATAAAACTAGCGAAAGACGAGGAGTTTTGTCAACCACTGGACATTCGACGAATTTTGTTATCGCCATGACCTTGCCTACGTTAAAATCACCAGAACATTGGATTATGAGAGGAGTCGCACTGCTTTGTCAGCTCTCTGAATAAAAGCTATTTCCTTCTCGTTTCTTTCTCTTTGATTCATCTTTGAAACACATTTCGATCGATTTCTAATTAAAAAATAAAAATGTAATAACATTGATCGAATTATAATGCAATGTCTACTAAATTGTGTACTATAAATACCCAAAATACCCAAAATAAACAATGAAACGTTTCAAAAATGTAGACTTACGTCGACCGAGTTACAGAATAAGTATGACGTACGATACTTTTAATTTCTGTAAAAGCTAAGGAGCAAATAAATATTCGAGTAATCGGTGATATCTTGCGATATTAACATAGCATTGACATTTAAATAAATATTTTACGTACGCACTTGCGTGTACGTACGTAATTGTAGAAGAATCAAACGTTTTAAATTCTCATACTTTTTAATTTAATTTTATGACACCAGATGGCACGAGTAACAACGTCGTGTCGTGTCACGTGTCGTGTCGAGAAAATCCATTTAAAGATGGCTGCCAATCGAGGCTGGTGTAATGTCACTTTCGGACAGTGTTTCGATGTTGTAGCATAGAGAAAAGTATCGGCCACTAAATTATTAGCCACTCGAGTCAATAGACTCGACATAGCCAACTGTGATCACTTTGATCTAATATTTGATAGGAAAGATGAATTGTCATCAAATATTAAGTGGTGCTTGCAATGCAGGTGATCGGTGCTACGCTGTAGGCTCTGTCGAAGGGATTTCTTTTACCGTAAGTCACATAGTGTGCCAATGTGTTACCAATTTTTGTACGTCTACCTATTAACGTATATTTGCAGTTACAAACGAGTAGTTTAAATCGTTCGGAAAAGATGGTCATGGTCTATAAACTTTTTTATCGGATTTTATCCGATTTGACATATATTTTGTATATATTTGTATTGTTAAATAGTAGTTGTTATCGATTTGTTACACAGTTTTAATTTTCCATTGGTTACGAATGGTTATCGATCTTTATTTTAAAGATCAAGCGTTTGAATATTTGTCTCGAGTGTATTTTGTAACATGATGTATAATATAATTCTATGTCGTTTGACATAGATAGTCATTACTATTCGTTACTATTGAATATTTTGAGACTTGATACTTCTCAACGACATGGTATTATAAAATTATATTTATATTCGCGCGTTGCAGGCATACGCAGCAGGTTGTAACATAGTGATTCTTGCCAGTAATTTTGAACGAGTTCAAATAATACCAGGAGCTGTGCACAACTACATAAGAATCAGTTGCTTGGACTGTAGCACAGACACGGGGAAAATAGCTGCAGCCTATGAAAATCAAGTTTGCATTTTCGAGCCTACTCCGCTCATTCACAGTACATGTTCTCACGTATGTGTCTTTTATTTTTCAACGCTAATTTCAACGCTAATTTACGCTTACATGTTACGTTTCAACATGGAATAAATCATTTTTATGACGTGCAGCAATTAGAATATCGCTGGGTTCAAACTGGCAGTCTAACGACTGAATCGAATATTAGCTCCCTGTCGTGGAATTTGGAAGGAACAAGATTATTAACTGGCGGCGAACTTTTACAATTGTGGCATCAAAATATAACCCCGTTTCAGGAAGAACATAGTAAGTTTTGTTCCTTTTACACACTTTCTCGTCGCTTTTGTTTAATTCTCTGTTTGAGTACACGCGACATTGCTCTTGCTTGTTTTGTCACGATGATAAAATTGTTGAAACAGCGATGAAGATAAATAGGTTACGAACTCAGGAAGGTGTTGTAACTGGACACGAAGAAAACACTTTAAATGTTCTTCAAGACTGTGAGTCAAATTTAAAGAAGTATGAAGTGCAAAGTGTGTTTGAAATTGATTTCAACAAGCTTGTTATTCTAGCAGAAATTATCAGTCCTGAATATTCCAAAAGTATTAGAACCTGTAATTTTTAATTTGTTTTGCATACAGTGATTTTGCATAAAAGAAATTGGTTTTCTGCAATTCTAAACGTAACGCTTCTATGCTTCTAATGCCTTGATACGTCATTGATACAGAAAAAACAATTAAGCACCTAAAAAGGAATCCTCCGTTATATATGTATACGCATTACATTTTTTTTTTTTTTTTTTTTTTTAGGGNACCTTTTCGATCGGAGGAGATGCCGAAAGTCCTGCGCCTGGTGATTCGAGTAGTGGAAACGAACCAGGAGCATGGAACTGTGTTTGGAAATGTCGTACGGCTACACCAGTGCATCTCATGAGTTTCAGTCCAGATGGCACATTGTTCGCGACGACGGGATTTAACGATAGATTAGTAAAGATATGGTTTGAAAATAAACAGTGTAAGTTCTCTCTCGAGACATGTAACGAGACATTGAAGCTGCGTGAATGACACGTTCCCACTTGGGGGAACAAACAAACGACTCTGATAAATTTTTATTTAAAATTATTTCAGTGTTTTCAACGCGAAACATGGATCACGTAAATGTTACCCAATCCATGGGTAGTGACAGTTATAGTTTCGTTTACGTTGCTCATCCTCGTGCGGTGACGCATTTATCTTGGCGCAAGACTAGTAAATACATGCCAAAGTATGTGAGAAACCAGCATATGAAATGTGAAAGTACCGCGTACCGATAAATGATCTTTCACATGCCTGCATTCAAATTGATAATATTTTTCTTCTTGTCTAGAGGATCTGTTTCCAACATGCTAGTTACATCCTGTAGAGACAACATCTGTCGAGTATGGGCAGAAACTATACCTCCCGAAGTTGAAGGTTTGGCAAATATGAGTCAATTTGAAGGGTCCGACCGACACGGCCATCATGGGAAACATCGACATCACAGCATGCATAAACATCGATTCATGCAGCGGCTCAAACACATGAAGTGCGTGAAACGATCTTCTTCTTCTTCTTCTTCTTCTTCTTCTTCCTGAAATTTTCTTAAAATTTATATTTTGTTTGTTGATAATAATGACGACGATACGCGTGCCTTTTGTTTGGCCCAGAACCTGTTTCCACATTCGTCGACATGCGAAACAGCAGCATCAGGCAGGCCATACCACTGCACCAACTTTACCAACTTTGCCTTCGACGTATTCGGTTCACGATTTTCACAATAATTACCAGGGAACAGGCCATTATCCAGGAATGCATTTTCACTTGGCAGCCAGTATCAATGCCGAAACTGGTAGGACGATAGTCTTGCTGCATACACGTGTCTACGTGTGTCGTGGCTGTTCGCTTAAACACGAATAAACGTTTTAGATACATTTATTATTATTATTACGCGACATGTTTTCGTTTGTCACAGATATACCGCTAGTACCGAGTTTAATCACAGGAGATCCTGAAAGAGAACCAAATTTTATTCTACACTGGTTAAATAACAAAGAAATGCACTTTACGATGCAAGCGGAAAGTATTTTACAAGAGCTTACTCGCAAAGTCGTGGAGAAGGAAGAAGGATTGCACCAACAAGACGTAGATCATACAGATCACGTAGATACGGATCACGAAGAGGAAGGTTTATCCAGTACGTTTTATGCGTATTTATCGTTTTAATATCGCGTGTGAATAAACGCGTGTACATTGACATAATAATAATAATAATAATAATAATAATAATAATAATAATAATAATAATAATAATAATAATAATAATTTGACCAATTACGTTACGCATAATCACACAGAGAAGGGAGTAAAATTACAAACAGTACAGAAGGGGGGCACGGGAGGCACGGTCCGGTCGACGAGCCAAGAAGATCATAGCAGTGACGAACATCATACGACACACACAATTTCATCGCATCATAGCCTGCCGCACAGCGCACATTCTCACCAAAGTCTTAGGTAGTATAATATTTCTTTCTAATGAATGATGGAAACTATGATGGAAAGACATTTTCAGAAAATTTATCGATTTAGTATCGATTTAGAAATCGGTGTTTGAAATTTCTTCTGCTTGTTTCTTTTCGCAGTAATACCACGTCCATTAATTCTATTGCGACAGATGTAACGTCTTCGATAAATCACGCTCCGGATTCGTTAGATACCAAGATAGAAACGTTATTGCGTGATTGGCATCACAATCCAGATTTACTTTTTTCAATTCATCCGATAGACGGGAGTTTCTTAATTTGGCACATCGAATGGTTGGACGAGTATCATCCAGGGTCATTTCGACAAGCACAAATATCATTTTCCACCAGAATACCCAACGCATTTCCTTTGGGCGATGCTTCTACAATGAGCCACAGTGTATCGATGTATTCGCACAATACAGGTGGTCCATTGTTGAATATACGAGAAGTGGCAAAATCATCCACAAAGCCATCCAATGAAGGTAAATTTTCTCTCTCTCTCTCTCCCTCTCTCTCTCTCTCTCTCTGTTGTACAATGTATTTTTATATAATAATTAATATATAATTAATATAATTTTAATTAATCGAAAGAAACGACGAGAGAAAGATAAATTCTTGACGTTGCAGCTAGTGATGTTGCAACACCGTTGCCGAGTTTGATCGAACAGGATGAAGAACAGTCGACACTGACGTCGAAAGCAGGGCAGGAACTGTTGAGAAATATTGAAAATTCGACGGACCAAAATGCCTCGAAAGAGAAAGAGAACGGTCAGTTGGAGGGTGGGAAAACGAATCAAGAAACGGTGGATTTGCTGGCCCATCCGAGTCCGATCGTTTCGATGGTGTCGAAACATTCGAACGGCACGTTAAACTTGTGGCAGTTGACGTTTGCTGACAAGACAAAATTCTCGCAAGTACGAATCGATGATGATGGATTGCCTCCCTTTCGTTCGTTATTTATTTAGGCTCGATGTATGTCTGACAACAGGTATTGAGCATTGGACACGCGTCGAGAGCATCGGGGCATCGATTTCGAGTGAACGATATTACTTGTCACCCGGTATTGCCTTTATTGGTGACTACGTCGCATCACAATATACCAGAATCCGGATCACAATGTCAGAACGCTGATCCGAACGAAAACGTTAGTAATAAATCAGACTCTAATAAAACAACTTCGAAAGATATCTCTATCTCACCTACTGTAAGTACAAGTGATTGATGATAGATGATAATGATGATGATGATGATAATAATAATAATAATAATAATAATAATAATAATAATGATGATGATGACAGTGAATGACGAATGATATATATGCGCATATATATATATGATATATATTTTATTCGCAAGTGAAATCGAGTGATGAAATCGTACGATTCAACGATAGTAGGGGTAGGCGATAATCTGATTGAGTGATAATACGACCTCGTTTGATCGATCGTGTGATTTTAGGGATTTTGCAGCGAATTGATACTTTGGCGGGTGGACACGGTCGGGCCTTTGTCGAAGAGCGGCGGAGTTTCCGAACTAGCGCGTATTAATTCCCCTGAAATTTCAGCGTTCAGTAACGTAGCTTGGATTCCAACGTTGTTACCAAGCACCACCTTGGGTAATTTGTCGAATTCACCGAGCGCGTGTTTCGTCGCCAGCGATGGCGAATGTTTGAGAGTGTACCAAGCGGTTATCGACGCTAGAACACTGCTGGCAGAGGTATCGATTAGCGAAAGACGGAGTAGAATGATGGTCAGTATACACACACACACACACACACACACACACACACACACACACACACATATATATATATAACAGTTGCGCTGATAACAGTTGCGTTGAATTGAATCTCTGTCGTTTTATTCGATTCAGGATTCCATGGCAAGCCTCTCGACAGATATGTCGTCGGACGACAGTATGAGACATTCGATTCACGATAGAATAAAAATTGTATCGCAACAATCTACGGCTAGGCCAGGTTGCGTCATACAGTTGGATGCCATTTCCGACGCTACGCATGTAAGTGATTTGACAGAAGAAAGAGAGCAGAAAGAGCGAAGACGCGATAAAAGATGAAAGGACTGAATAAACTGGACCTGATGGATCATTTTTCTATTGTTTGTTGTAAACGTAGGACTGGCAAAATACGCAATTCTTGCACGTATTCCAAGAGCAATTGATTACGGGGGATCGAAACGATGACAAACAAACTGGCGTAGATACGTCGATAAATGACTTGGGGCTGATGGAGTCTACGTTGGACGCTATGGTGGATCTGCAACAATCTGCAATCTTCGAGGAACCGTTTTACATAGTTGTGTTGGAAAGAACGCAACAAGGTACAACGGTACACATGTGGCGTTTGCTGATTGCCTCTCAACCCGAAACTACCGGTATTATTTATTTATTTGATATTTGATTTTTTTTTTTTTTTTTTTTTTTTTTTTTTNACTCGATGTGTGATTCACGACGCGTATTATTATTATTATTATTATTATTGTTATTGTTATTATTATTATTATCGCGTCTTTTATCAATTATTAATTTCACACACGTTGCACGTTGCACTCACTGTCACAGCACTGTCAGAATCGATGATGTACGTGCCGGATTCTCATCTGGTGCAAGATGAGGATGAAGATGGAACGCCTGGACGTTACAATCATCCGGAAGGTAAAAGATCTCGCAGAGCGAGCCAATCTCGTCGCGATAGTCAGGGCGAACTGGACTCTGTGTTTTTTCAAAGACGACCTCGCAACAGCCATGTTCTCATTACAACGACAAAAGTATGCACGCAAGAGTTGCCATTGCCAGATGGAGTCGAGGTTAGTTTGTTTCCTTTTTCTTTTCTTTTCTTTTCTTTTCAAATATAAGGGAGATGTAATAATAAGAAACTGGTGGTACACGTAGGTGATTCACGCAGCACCAGCCGCCGGACACTTGAGCAGCTCTTCCATATATCCGGCTTGCTTCGCGCCGTATATCGTTGTAACCGCGTGTAGCGACAGTACCATACGCTTTTGGAAGTGCAAGGTGACGAAAAGCGATCGTTCGAGAAGCAACGGATTGGACTATGAGTGGTGCGAGTGGGAAATGATACGAAAGGATCAGGAATCGACTATAGACATTACAGGTAAATTACGCGTAATGTCCGAAACTGGCTGGGTATATTGTTGAAATTGTTCGAAAAGTCGAAAGTAGAAAAGAAATGGAAGAAAAAGTGAGAAAAATTGGATTTTGAAAATTGGAGTGTGATCGTTCGAAGATTAGATTGGATAATTTGTTCGTTCGTTCGTTCGTTCGTGTTTCAGGGCAACCGTTAAACATAAGTGCCGCGTACAGCGGACGTATCGCGTGTGCGTACAAGTATGGAAAGTCGTTTACCCGTCCGACGAAGAACGATCCCGACTCTAGATACGTAAATCTGTGCGTTGCTATATACGAGTGCGAGAGCACTGGCGGAAGCGAATGGATTCTGGAAGATACGATACACCTGAAGAACATACATTTGCCGAGGATCCCGGTTGACCAGCACTTGGATCTGAGCTATCTGTACGACAGTAAATTCTTGCAAAAGAAGAAAAGGTTGACTCAAGTGTTGCAAACGCTCAGCCACGAGGACGTGAGGTCGCCGAGAAACGGAGAAAACGGGGATACTGCAAAGCCGAACGCGGGTAAGAGTAGAATAGTTTAGTTAGAGATTTAGAGATAGAGTTTTCAGTTTCAGAGATTATTATATAGATTCGATGAGTAGTATTTCGAATATGAATAATATGAAATAATAAAAAATGACAAAGGATTCGTTTGAGGCAACGCAGGTTTGCTGGCTGTTCCGTCGTTCAGCACGCTTCAATCGTTGCGGAAATCAATCATTGAGAATGGAAACACTTGCCCGCTTACTCAGAAGCATCTGGTTCAGTTGGATTGGGTGTCGAAGGAGGATGGCTCTCATATCCTGACGGTTGCCGTCGGATCGAAAATCATGCTGTTCACGCCCGTGTGTTCGGACCTTGCCCAAGCGAATATGAAAGCGATGAAGGAATCGCAGAGCAACAATCGGCCGATATTGCGGAAAGCTTCGTCGTTGGCGCAGCCTCAGTTCGTCGACGAGATTCGTTGGATGAAGTTGCGAAAGATCGAGTTGACCACGGCGGATGGCCTGCCGCCGTTACCCATGCAAATCTCGTGGGTGAGAGACGGTATCTTGGTGGTGGGCATGGACTCGGAGATGCACGTTTACTCGCAGTGGAAACCGAACCCGAAGAAGGATTGTTTCCACTCGAATTTGCAACATCAGGAGTCGGACGAGTTCCAAGCGAGTCGAAACTTACGGGACGAGGACTTGCGAACGTTGGCGCACGAAACGTCGCAGCGGCGATTGGCCAACGTATCCTCCATGCCGCATCTCTCCCGGGTGAGCAGCATCAATTTAACGATGCTCGACGCTAAGAAGAAACGCGGAGGAATGCAAAGCGAGAACTTGAATTTCGACTATATGCCGGACTACGGTTTGTTCGAAGCCTCGAGAATCGCCTGCCCGGTCTTGCCCCAATATCATCCGAAGCAATTGATGGAGTTGTTGAATTCCGGCAAGATCCGATGGGTGAAGGCTATATTGGCGCATCTGGTCCGATGTATAGGCAGCTCTTGCTCGTTGAGAGCGGACGACGAGAGTCTGGTGAAGCAACAACGAGGCGGAGGTGGTGGCTGGTCCCGTTCCAGAACGATGTCGGTGAGCTACGTGGGCGCAACGTCGCCTCTCGAGCCGAGGGGCTCCACCACGCAGATACCGGAAGAGCTTACGTTGGATTACGCGGAGATAACGTCGATATCGCCGTTGCCGCTGTGGACGCTGTTGATAGCGGACAAGGAGACGAACGTGCCGCATCAGCACAAGAAAACCGAGGACAAACACGAGGACTACAACGAACTGTTCAACAGCAACGTGGACGAGGGTGAGTCGCTGGACGAGATGTTGGAGGAAGGCTACGACGGCTGTTGTAGCAGCACCACCCGGCAGAAAGACAGGCGGTCCTCGGTGCCGGAGAGGCAGGGAATATCTCACTTTGGGCCGAGGCAAGGCAGACTGTTGTCTCGATTGTTGACGCACACTCATCTGCCGGGCCTGTCGAGCCTCGATCAGATGCATTTGCTCGCACTGGCCGACACCGTTTCCACTTGCAACGTCGATTTCGCCGAGAGATTCGCGATAGACGCGGCGAAGAATGCCATCGCGAAAGAAAATTTGACCGGCATCCCGGACGGAGAAGCCGTCTCCACCGATTCGTTGGACGACTGTGGCCTTAGGTTTTTACTAGCCATGAAACATTACAATTACCTGATTCGTTGTCTTCCGTTGGCGCAGAGAGCGCAGTTTCAAAAGCAAGGTATATCGTCGAACAATCTTGTGTGGGCGTTTCACTCGGAATCCGAGGAGGAGCTGTTGGGCTTGATACCTTCTTACGCGAAGGGGCAACCAAAGTGGAGCGTGTTGAAGGAACTCGGTATCGGTTGGTGGATCGGCAGCAACACCATCTTGAAGAAATGCGTCGAGAAGATTGCGAAGGCTGCTTACCAACAGAAGCAAGATCCCCTCGACGCCGCGCTCTACTACCTCGCCATGAAAAAGAAGAATCTCGTTTGGGGCTTGTTTAGAAACAAGCGAGACGAAAGGATGACCAGCTTCTTCGCCAACAACTTTACGGAAGATCGTTGGAGGAAAGCAGCGTTGAAGAACGCGTTCGCTCTGCTTGGCAAACAGAGATTCGAGCACGCTGCCGCCTTCTTTCTGTTGGCAAACGCCCTGAAAGACGCTATCGACGTCTGTCTGAACAAATTGAACGACATACAACTAGCAATGGTTATCGCCAGGCTTTACGACGACGACACCACCTCGCTGAATCTGAGAAGATTGCTCTACGAAGAAATTTTAGGCTGTGACAAGGACGGACAAAATCAGGATATGAACAAAGCTCATCCAGATCCGTTCTTACGTAGCATGGCTCTCTGGATTCTCAAGGATTACGCAGGATCGCTCAACACCTTGCTGCTGACGAACGTTGGAACTTTGCATCCTCAGTACAACGACGAATCCGACAAACCAGAGGGTACAACAGGTAAAGTTTCTCCTCTTTTTTTTTTTTGTTTTTTTTTGTTTTTTTTTTTTTTNTCACCTAGGGCATATGCATCAAAGCAACAGGTAAACTGAATGACAGTTTACAAATCTATCACTTGAATTTTTACTTGTTTACTTGAAAATTGAAAGAAAATATTGTTTAATATTTTTTCTCCTCTCTCTCTCTCTCTTCGTTTCAGCAAATCCAAATGTCTTCAATTTCTACGTTTATCTTCGAACACATCCACTGCTGATCAGACAATATATCGCATCCACTGCTCAAGATAAGAAGAAAGGTCATTCCGTAGTCATATCTGGATTTAGTTACGGCACGGAAACGAAATCACAACCTGACAAACAGTTAACTTTGGAAGACAGCATCACACCTTTGGAGAGGCAACTGTATTTCACGACAGCTCACGCCCATTTCAAAGCAGGCTGCCCTGCCCTTGCCCTCGAGGTTCTTTCCAAACTGCCCAACAAAGTGATGGAGACAAATTGCGAAGATTCGCCCAGTACGTACGACATTCGCTCTTCCTTCCTCCTATTCTCTCCTCCTATCGTATACATACGTTTATTCTCAACGTGAATTTTTTTCTGTTTTTTTTTTTTTTTTTTTTTTTTTTTTTTTTTTTTTGTAGGTCTGTTAAATAGCCCGAGTAAATCAAGGACGCAGGATCTGCAAATAGACACCGGAATTATCAGTTGGGACGACAATTCTGGGACGAAAAAAACTGACAACGTCGAAGGTAGGAAATTTGACAATTGTCCGTGATGGATAGATTCTAGATCTCGGACAGATGTAAAAAAGAAAAAATGCGTTTTTATTATATCAGCTGTGGTAGATTGGTCTCAACCTATGACACACCAAACTGAGGAAGAATTGGTGTTGAATTGGGATGACGGCGATGAACGCGACGAGGATACCGACAGCCCGCCTTTAAGCATGAAATTAGACAGGAAGGAATTAGCCGCCGACGATTTGAAAGAAACACAGCCGGAGAAAAATGGTAACGCGCGATCCATCTACTGGATCCATCTCGATCCAATTCTCGCAGAATTTTCACGTATCCAGCCGCGTCCTCCAGTCGTATCCTAAAATATCCCGAGAGTTATTTTGAGCAAAGAATGATACATCTCCTGCTTGAGGAATATATATGAATAATTTATAATACTAATTCCAGAGAAAATCGATAAATTGCCAGGACAATTGGACATTATGGCACAACAATTGAAATTCGTGGCATGTTTGAAAATTCTAATGGAAGAGTTATCGACGTTGGCAACGGGTTTCGAAGTAGACGGAGGTCAACTTCGATACCAGCTGTATGTATGGCTCGAGCGGGAAGTAGACGCTCTCAGGCAGCTTTGCAACTATAGCGTTAGCTCGGACGGAGATGCAAACAACGCGTCGGAATGTAAGCGAACGAAGAACCCACTTTGTTGTTATTTCACATACTTTCGATTACTTTACCAACTGGCGCAAAATATACACTTTCATATACACTTTCAGACGAAGGTGGTATGGTAGACGATGTGCAACCATGTAAATCTGGCGAACAACCAACGTTACATGAAATACTGATGGCCGAGAAATTAGATTTCGAAGCCAAGGTTCAACGAGCTGCTAGAAGGAAAAAGTGGTTGAAAGGTAATTTCTTGCCTTCTTGTATTCTCTGTAGATCTGTAGATCTGTAGATCTGTTTAAATATCCGTACAGCGTAGTACAGCATAGTACAGCATGTACAGTGTATTTATTACAATGTATTTATTTACAGCGAACGAGACGTTATTGCGAACGTTACTATCCTACTGTTCTCTGCACGGAGCATCCGGTGGTGGTTTGGCATCCGTGAGGATGGAGCTTGTCCTCTTGTTGCAAGAACTGCAACAGGAGAAGACGCAGCAGCAGTTGCTCAGCCCTCTTCCATTTCCAACCACGCTTCCACTTTTAAGCGCCAGTGTAGCGTGCAACAAAACTGTTGTGGCAGATCCGGTTAGACACTTGCAGGTATTCGTATTTCCTAACGTATATAACGAGAATTTCGAATTAAAGTAGAGTAGTAAAGTAGTGTAAAGTAGTAAAGAAGACGAGTCTGATTATCCGACATTGAAATAATTGTTCTTTCAGTCCCTTGCTCACGATATGTTGCAGACATTGGTGGAGTTACGTAACCCACCAATGCCCGCGAGAAACACGCATTATTGCGAGGTATTCATAATGAGAGATTTGGCGGTGGCTTTGAGCGCTTGCATTTATCAGTCACTTTGCGATTCCGATACTTTTGTTACGAAACATCAACAGCCAGACAGGTAAGTCGATTTTCAATAAATTGTAAAAGTTTTGAAAATTTAAAAAATTTATATATTTGATTCGATCGTATCGTAATCTGTTTGTTTTTTGTTTTTCTTTCTTTTCTCTCTCTCTCTCCTTTGTTTTTTTCTACAGTTTTCCAGCATTTGCAGAAATTGAAACATTCTCTGGTGGACACTTGGTAGCGTCGAATCGCCATCATCGAAGGTATTCGACGGACGATGGTGTTTGTATTACTACGTCACCTTCCAAGTGGCCCGGTGTGACCAACTTGCGTGCACTGTTGGCTCGAGAGAAAGACGAAGACATACCAAAATTGAATATACTGCTTTGCGAAGCTTTCGTGGCGACGTACATGAGTTTGTTCGTTTATGCGCTGTGGAGTTGCGACAGTCACATTCTTTACAGGCTCGTAGGTCAACACTTTGACAACAACACCTGGTCCTGTTTGTTTGGCGGTGGAGTGAAAAAACTGCTACGTGTCGCAAGTACAAGTAGCCAGGTATAGCTTTATTTTCTTGTTTTTCCACTCTCCTCTCCCGCGTATCGTAAATTTTTATTTAATTTATATAGAGTACTGCTAAAATATTTGTCACATCTTTGTTATATATATCAATATATAATTAATGTTATGTATATTATATATATATATAATGTTATGTATATTATATATATATATATATATATATATATATATATTAAATAAACGAGCGTAACAATGTACGTAATTCTAATTTACATAATTCAGGCGAGTGGAGCAGGAAGAACGGTAGAGAGAGGTGATAGTGCTTCGAACGAAATACAGAGTACCGCAGGGACCGTGTGGAACACGATGACCTCGTTAACCAAGCAACGAGTAAAATTGAACATGAAATTGTTGGGCCAATTCACGGGTCAACAACCAAATATGAAAGAAGACAAACCTACGTACAGAGAACAATTTGTTTCACCTCAAATGAGCATGATATCGTATTTTTTAATGAAGGCGAGTAAATTAACTTATATATATTAACAGCGTAATGCGTAATGCGTAATGCGGTGGATTTTAGTTAATATATATACTAATAAAAGTTGTTTTCTTCGTTCGATACACAACAGCCACAAATAGATAGCGAGTACGCGGATGAAATTGATTACGATTCGTCCGATTCCGCGGTATCGGATCTAGACACGTCCGAGGACGAGGAAGACGTGTTTGACACTAACTCGAAGCCAAAGAGCAAACCAAAGGACAATACGGAACACACGAATCCAAATTCATACAGCTGGTGTGTCATGCGATTAGCCATAGTTAAGATACTGCAGCAGCAACTCCAAGAGTTTTTAAACGTTGCTGGAATAGAGATGCAAGGTATTCCCTTCGACTGGGACTGAATTTCTTTCTCTCTAGACTGAAAAACTAGAAAGTGATATACATTTTTTTTTCTTTTCTCTCTCTCTCTCTCTCGCTCTCAGAATTACCTGTAAACAGCCCTTTGATTCACGGTACGTTGGCCGTTGTGGCACAGTGGCAAGAAACATTGCGCGAAGAGTTGGACAACAGAGGACCACCGCCGATCAATTACATTCCTGGTTGTGCACCGGATCCGACGCCTACACCGGGAAAGCCAGCAATTCACAAGTACCGGTCTTTACTTGAGAAGAGCAATACTCCTTTCAAGTAAGATTGCAAATTCAATGTGAAACGCGATGCCAGATATTTGTTGGAATTTATATATATATATTATAGAACGACCTAGCGAACTCTGGCGCAATATTTCACCGGGAGGTTTATTTGTATTTTTTATACGTTATTTTAGTACACGTTTGGCATCAGCGGCTCCTGCTAACCGATTGTGGTGTTACTTGGTCCGACAAGAGTTGGTACAGGAAATTTTCATCCGAGCCGTATTCGGCAAACGTAGATCTTTATCGTCAATTTTGGAGAGCAACCAAGCTACGATTGATAATTTGAATCGCGGAACGACCGCAGATGACAAAGGTAGCGACAGCGGAACTACTAGTTTGCCAGAACCTGTTCGTATCATTCACAAGGAACAGGATAGCATCAGTGCCTTTTGCCTTAATCAGGTTTGATTTGATTTGTCTGCTGATTTGTATCTTGTAAATACATGTATATACATGTACAGTTTGGCTTGGAAAAAGACGGGAATTGCTGACGTACGATGATTGATGATTCAGGTGAATCCAGGTTTAATGGCCTTGGCAACTCCCCGAGAAGTGCAAGAAATGAATATATCGCTGTTGCTCGAGCTCCCATCTTGGCTGGAAGACGAGTGTGAATTTGACATTATAAATTTAAACAAACAACCAGAACCGGAACCAGTGCAACCAACTAGTTTCTTAGTCATTCAAGTAAATAAACAATTAATTAGTTGCACGTATGATTTGTAATAATATAATTTCCTCTCGTCCGGAGGATCCGAGGATACTAACACTCGCGTGAGTAATAAACTTGTTTTTCACTTTTGTTACAGACAGCAGCAGACAGGCCGTTGCTTGCTCAAAGTCCGCAAGCGAATAATCCTCCGCCTCAATCGGGTATTGCCAGTCAAAGTGGAAGAGGAGCTAGCGTGGTAAGTTTTCCCCAGTATCGCAATTGCGAAACATCTAATCTAATTCGTATACTACTTTAAACCACTATCCAGCACTGTACAGTCTTATACATATATATCTGTCTTCTAAACTCACTTACATCTTTACTTGTTTCGTGTCCCTTATTCGGACTATACTTGACCCTATACTTGTTTCTGATTTACTATCCGATGTTTCTTTCTTCCATGTGTACATATGCATCCATGCGTTGTTCGAAATAAATAAAACAGGGTGGGAGGGAGGAGTTTAAGGTTAGGTTAAAGAAAAAGGGTAAGCTTTGCGTTAACATACGCTAATACGTACATTTCATGGAATGTTTGGGTTGAAGGGAAAGATTGAGCGACAAATAATAACGTGTGAAATTGAGAAAATTGAACCGATCTTACAATTTTCTCGATTCGATTCCTTTCACTTTAAATTACATTTTTGTTCTGCTTTCGTTTTCATTTACTTACGATTAGAATTACCATCCAATTATCCAATTATCAAGCGGAAGATTGAAATTTCCAGCTGAACAAAAAAAGAATTTGAATTTTTTAATTTTTTAAAATCTGTAAGAAAGCATATCTTCGCGATCGGGAAAAGAGTCAGCCTGATACATTTCTCTTAACGTTTGTTTCTTTCCCCCTACCCCCCTTTTATTTTACGTTGATAAATTAAATTTAGTATCTGACGAGCAGAAATCCAACTTGTAAATGTTGAGTTGCACAACTACGTTAACCGTTCGAATGTTTGGATCTGATCGTTTGCTCATGAAATTTAATGAATAATCCTGATAGCATCAACGACGTTCATTCGCAAGTTTATACAAGTAAACAGCAAACACTGTGATGGTTGGATTTCAATACGATTCGAAATATGAATAATGAATTTGAGCGAGATTTGTGATCCAAATAGATGCAGGTAGTTGTAATTAGGTAGGTGTTAAGAGTAAAAATAATAGGTATATACATGTATACTTTCATTGATGTTTATTACTTGAGAGATTCGAAGAGAAACTGGTCGTTGCATGATGTATAAACAAAAATTTGCACCGTAAATCACCTTTCTTTAAGAGAGAAAAAAAAAAAAAAGAAAAAAAACATGCT
>NIPQ01090675.1:0-15210 GCA_002806875.1 Lepidotrigona ventralis hoosana
TTCGCGGTGCAAAACTTGCTGAATCGGTACGACAGGATGTGACACGTACCGATCAATAGCAACGGAGTCCCAAGCCCCGAAATCGTGAACCGAAAAAATATATAGTCATGCAATGTCGCCTGTGATGGTGTGATCTTATTCTACATTGAGTCGGTAAAGTTGGAAATGACATTGAAATGTCAGAGTGTCGTCCTCTGTAGCTTGTTCTCGCAAACTAGATACACTTGATTGCACCCATATCTTCATGTAACTACTATGTGATCTTATTCTACATTGAGTCGGTAAAGTTGGAAATGACATTGAAATGTCAGAGTGTCGTCCTCTGTAGCTTGTTCTCGCAAACTAGATACACTTGATTGCACCCATATCTTCATGTAACTACTGTAGATAAGAAATAAAATTGACAACTTGCATGTATTTATGTTAACATTCCATAAGGGGCCAGAAAAAATAGTTTTGAACATTACTAAATTATCAAACCTTACTCGGAATTTTAATTTTACAATTTACAAAAATTTTCTGATTTAAACAATTTATTTTGACACAAATTGCAATTACATCGAAATACATCACACTACATCGATCGATTAATTAATTTAATTCTTGAGTTCTCCGATTTGATAACTGAGTAATTCTTTTTTATTCTTATGTAACTATTTAATTTCTTCTGCAATTTATTTTCTTTAGATGCTTCTTCTAACTCTTTGTCTAATAAATATGTTGCAGTTTCGAATGAATTCTAAGCAAATTTTTTTTCGAACAATCCTACTGGCCCATGGATATTATTGTTAAAATCGATAGGAACTGATGTAACATCGAGGTTATTGAGCCTCTAATCGTCGCAGTTGATACGATGAATTGCACGTACATCGGCAAGAGCGCAGACTCGAGGAGGGCGCGAACGTCTCGGTCAGAAAAGCGAGACACCACGGGACTAAACGGAACGAAACGGTGTTGCTAAATATACTACGCGGAGGCACGCGATTCTCTTTACGGCTGGGGACTACAGGATGGTCGTCGACATCCGAAAGCACATACATCGTCCCCGGTAGTGATATTTTGTTGTCGTTTGCTGCGTTTGGTAGGTCCTTCCGTAACGGAGAATCGCACCCGTAGTGAACGATAGTCGTGACGTATCAAACATATTGAGTCAGCAACCGGTCTCCAAGCGAATCTCTTGGTTAGTTTTGTGCTTTTTCCGGGGGTGAAGGTTTCTCGAGGAACGGTTCTATATGTGTTTTAGGTCTTCTGCCGATGTCGTCTTTGTCACGTGGTAACCGGCCGTATTACAGGTAAATTGGATAAGTCCGAATTTCTTGGATAATTTCTAATTTTTATCGGCTACTGAGAAAGAGAGAGAGAGAGAGAGAGAGAGAGAGAATAGATAATGTAGAATCACATTTTCTATTGAAGTAATAAATATTGTTGAATGCATTGATGACGAAAGGTGCGAGATATTGCGCAAGTAGTTACCTTCTTTCCTACAGGAAACGATAGCTTTATATAATCGCTGGAATGTGGATGTTGATGCGTTTATGTAGAATTTAATTGTGTATATTTGGAGAGAAAGAATGCTCGAATTACATTGGAAAAGTATATATAATACAATAAAAATGTAGAAACGCATAAAATATACAATATATAAATGTACAAGGTAAAATAATAGAAATTGAAATTCCATTTCAAAATTCTATTTCTTTATAATTATATTCATAAAGTTACGAGCTTGCACAAGCATCCACAGTTTAGTGAAAACATTGAAAAATACAGTAACATTCCATTCGAATTATGAACACGATTTTCCACGATTTTGCACTTTTTGTACCATAGCAGTTGTAAAAAATTCTCTGCCGTTTATTTATAATTGCATATTCATGAAAAGGCAAACGCGAATGTCTTGCACGTGTACAAATGTTTATTTTGCAATTAGTCCGTTACAAACTAAATTGACAAAGAATCAGCGTGACTCCTTTTATTCTTAGAAACACGCTTAACGAACAATGAAAGCATAAATGTTTGAATCAACAGCCTTGTTGAAATTCGTCACGCGACCACATTTGATTGCATCATCAAAATGCACACTAGTTCAAATTAGGATAGATTTTTCGTTATGCACTTTATCCCATTAGTAATGTTCGCACGCACGCGAAGCGAAGTTTAAAAAATCCAATATATTTTCCCTCAAATCGCCAAATAAAAATTTCTAAATACATTTCCACTAAATTCATTTTTACTCGTTTAGTTTTTAAATACACTTGTTTCATTAACTCAAAAAATTAATTAACCAACATTTATACGTATTTATACGTGTTTATGCCTGTAATAACTAGGTTGTGCGATGTTTATGCAAATTCACTTTATAAAAATTTTTCACATTGAATAGCTTACACGCTTTCACTATCGTACATTCTATGCATTACGTGTACTTTTACATTTTTATCTTCAAATCTAGTAAACGCACAAGCACTCATAATCTTTCAATGGGCATCCTTTTTCTGCATAACGAAGTCAAGCTCATCTTGAATTTCTGAAAAACCTTGCCAGAACAAACATTAACGTTAGTGTTATATCCCGAGTGGTAATTCACGTATTTCACGCGCTACACGCGTTGTGCGTATTTTTACACGTTCTTAAAATTTCTCATAAATGCATAACCATCCACAGTCTAATTATAACAATCGCTCTGACGCAATTTCGATATACTTTTCTTTTTTTCGTCTCACACTTCTTCACATCACACGTTCAATCTGCGTACGCTGCGATCCTGCAAATCTTGCCGTATACGTTTCGAAGTCTAATAGAAAACCACGGTCGTATGATTTTTTTTTCTTTTTTCTTTTTTACGATACACGATCTGATATACGCTTTGGGACATGACGTAATAACAAACCACAGTGGCTGGAGGAGCGCGATAGCGGAACAATGACGAATCCCGAGGATCATTTGGACAGCCCTTTTCAACGATCCCGTTTAATGGATTAGGGGAGAAAATCGGAGCTCGGCCAAACGCGTCGTTCATAGAATTTCTCGATCAATAGTCGTCGCACTTTACCAGTCGGCGTACAGTTCGTAAATATGACGACCGTGGATCGCGTTTCGTTCAGGCGTGCATATTGCGCCTCATAAAGATCGCGTTTCGTCGCGGTATGTGCAACTGCAGTTAAAGTACGCTTGTTCATTCTGCCGTCGTGCGAAAATTCAAGCGAAGAAAAATGCCACTCGGCATTCCTTTTTATTTCCGACGTGATTGTATAACTAGATTCAGACTTGAGGATATTCCTTTTTAAAGAAGAAAAAAACGAACTGACGAGAGTAATAATGTAGGTGTGGAAATTGTACGCGTTAATTGAAAATTGCGCGAGAAGGACGAGAGATGATCGTCGAAAATTGAATTGAAACGGGACGAAAGGTTTCTGATGAGCGAAACCGACCACCGAAAGTGCCATTTTGCTGGACGTTTTCATGTGAACTTGCTTGCACTTGGTGTGGAAGATTACCTGCAGAGGATAAAACAAACTCGATTTTTCTACGTTGACAGAGATGAATATCCAGAAGCCTGAGGGTCTTTTGGGGGTATTACCGATCGAACTTGCGTCCTCGCCGAGTTCGCGGCAACTCATTATAAATCAAGACCAACAGGTGTGTTCCGACAGAAATAACAAGTAGCTTTGCTCTTTCGTTCTTTCAATTCTTTTTTTGTTCTCTCCCACGAACGCCACGTTATGTACAATCTACGTACGTTTAATAGCATGTGCCGATAGCGTCCTAACTTGAAATGATTTTCCAAGACTCCTTTTTCTTAACTTCTTCAACATCAACGCCCGAGACGTAACTTGACATTGTGTTAATTATAATACAAATAATTTGTACTCGAACTTGGTTTGATCGCTTAAGTTAATCTCGATAAGATAAATTCACGCAGCTTTGCTTTAAAAATGTATATAATGTTTATATTGTGATACCGATTTATTTCAATCTTCTTTTTTTTCATACACGATAATGAGCTTGGACACTGACATTTGATTTCAGATAAGCGATAGGAGTAATAAACGAACAGTATATACATATTGAGTTCTAACGCAGAATATATGGTTGCATTAAATTCGACTAATTTAAGAATTTTAAAAACATATGACATTTATTAGATACTTTCTTTCGCGACTAATTTTTACTGTGAACTCATCGTTTATTCATCCAGGTGATCCTAGAAATCACTTATATTATACTACAAGATGTATACTTACAAATTATCCAAAGATAATAGCACGATTCTAAAAATAATTGAAATTAAAATTAATCTTGGGAACCAATATTAAAAAAAGAAAATAATAATTTAAGAAGTGAGTGACTTATTAATAGACACGATCAATATTCTATAGTAAAATAGTAATAAAAATAATATCAATAAAAAACTATAAAATCATCAACACAACTCATTTAAATATCACAAAATTACTCTCTCCCATTTAGAAACAAAGTTATCTGAAATTCTTTTATACTTTTATCGCTCGTCTGGTCTCCTATGTTTTCATCTTTTACCTTGCAAATCTGTTTTGCTGTTTTGTTCCTTTGAAAGGGCGTGTCTGAATAGCGAAGAAACCAAAAAAAAAAAAAAAAAAAAAAAAAAAAAAAAAAAAAAAAANTAGGAAAATGATATAATGCAGATCGGACGCGTGTCGTTTTACATAGGATGAAGAGGCGTCGGATTGTCCACTATTAACTCCTAGTCCACCGGCCACGCAACCGAACAATGCCTTGGAAGACGACAAGATCTTCGTTTCCGCGGAAGGAAATCCCGTGGAATCGATTCAGCCGCCGACGCTCGAAAACATTAATAAAGAGGACGGGCTTAACGAGTTCATGAATATAGTGAACAGCTCGAGCAGAACGCTGAACGATGGTAGGTTTCATTTGGTAGTTGGCACATTTTCAGTTAATCGTATTATATACGGTTGACAATATTAATCGTAATACGTTTCTTTACATTGTCCTCTTTATTGAGTTGCAATCTCTTGTAACACTGGTAACATTGTGCTGTCTGGCAGTTGCCTTGACTGCTTGGTAAACGACTTGTTTTTCTTTTAATTTCGTGCATGTTTTAATTGCAACAGATATTAACGTTAAATGTCGTTTTATTCAGTTGCAGTAATTAATTTTTGTTAGCGTTGCAACGATGTATTGTGGATTTTTAAGTCATAAGGAACGAACAATTGGCTACTCGTATACACTTCTATAATTTCCAAAGGATGAAATGATTAATGTACTTGGTTTGATAAAATTTGATAAACGGTGAATTAATATTAAATTACGAAAGGAGAACCACTGATTTTTAGATGGTTACGAAGAGAGTTTATTTTAAGAAAGTACATATAAGTTTTATCGCGTACACAAGTTTTACTCTTTACACAAATTTGAGTCCAGGCATGATCACGTCATAATTTATTAAAAGGTACACTTGCGGTCTTTATTATGCGCAATGTTTGAACAAATATATGAGAAGTGAGACCTCGTCAAATATTAAAGTCCGATATGTAACGAGAGAGAAAAAAAAAAAAAAAATGAAAAAGAAGAATGACTGAAATTCTAGTGTTTATCATATAGATCATTAATATTAACTGAAATGCTATTTTTCATTTTGCACTCAAACAGACTTATTTTTATAAAAAAAAAAAATAATCAACACGTAATATTGTATATATGTACGAATTAAAAAAAATTGTTTTATGGACTATAGCATGACGAATATTATTTTAAATATTTATAAGGAATTACATTCAAAATCAATAAAATTGAAAGAATCACTCCCTCTTGATCATCTCGCAACTTAGCTTTTAGTATTTTAAGTAATATAAGAGCAAGCTGCTTGTGTTAGATAGAAATGAAAATAAAACAAATATATTGTGTTTCTCTCACTAAAAAATAGTTACGAAGCATGTGGGTGGTAGGTATTTTGGTAATAAAGTTTAGGGAGAGCTGTTCCCCTAGTTCCAGGGTACCGAATTTAGAACAGACTTCGTCCAAGCGTCGCGTTTATTTCACTTTTCAAAATTTGAAGCCCAATTTCTGTAGACACAGTGGGTTTAATTTTTATTTTTTCCAACAATTGTAGGATAGCATCAGAGAAAGTCTAAATAATTTAACAATCATTTTTGAAGAGAATCATTTTTCATATCACGCGCGTTGTTTCGTATACTCATTCTCTATGCCTGTACACTTTTCCTCTTTTTTTTAATAGTTGTCTAAAGCCAATCTTCGTCGCAGCATCGTACGAATAACACGTCAGTCTCAATCTATCAATTCGTTAGTTTGCTTATGTGTGTGTAACTAGTGTAATGGAACTGCTTATAATTGTTTTATGGTTCTTGTGTTCTCTCTGTGGTAGTTTATAGAGATTAGATTTAATTTTCTAACCTCCATAAGACAGATGTAATTATATACTTATTTATGTTCATCATCTCTCGTTGTCATATTATTTCATTGTTATTATTTTCACCAATTGGTTTCATCACTTTAATTGTAATAACTATAGTCATCTATATGTAAGTACGTGTTATCCTTACGTCGGTATTCTTACAAGTAACCAAAAGCAAAACTGACGATATTACATAACCACGGAGGAAGGTAATATCCGCTAAAAAAAAAAAAAAAAATCAATTCGTGCTAGACAGATTTAACTTTTTACAGCTTCGGTAATACCTCAACTCGATAATACTTCGTAATGCAGTTACTGGCCTCCACCTGTTTGTGTTTATTAGGTGTTACCTCTCAACAGAATATTACATTTCTACTGTAACTTTGCGCTAAATGAAAACAAAAAAAAAAATTATTCAAAAGTACAAAATTGCGAAGCTGCCAGATAATTCGCAACTGTTTAAAGATTCACGACTACTGAAAAACACGGGCCAATTTTCTAACACTTTTTCACAATGATCGCCTTGCTCCGCAATTGCGCGACGTAGTTTTCTGTTTCCTTCCAATTCTGCGCAAAAATAACTGCACGTTCGTCGGGCAATTCGCGCAATGAGATCGAAAGGAAATCGTCGACCGGCACTGCCCCATATTGTCGCGGCGACGCGAATCGCGTGAGTACTCACTCACTTACATTAGATACGTTCGTCACTCTCGAGGACCTTATGTAATGGCGTCGCGTTTATATACACGGCACTTAAAGTCGACGATAAAATGCCTTAACGGGATCCGGTTTCAATTGAAGCGACGAATTAATCTTAATGAAGTCTGGCGGTAACAAGCGTCGGGGATCGACGCGTGCCTCTACGTCCACGAGCACACAATGGTCGACGATCCAAGCATTCCGAACGTTAACAGTTACGAAACTCAAGCGAGCCGCCCTCGAGAGGCTTTCTAATTTCGATGTAGCCGCAGGATTATTTCAAGTGTCGTTGTATTAATTGCAGAACCAAGCTCGCGGGATCCGATGGTGGAATCGACGACCAGCGGAAGCAGCAGTGACACAAACGGGCCCGTTTGTGCACAGCTCTTGACACAGCTGAACACAGCCTATCAGCATCTGGCGCCCGATGCCCAAGCTCTGGTAAGCATTCGACGACAGATTGCTGTTAAGTTGCGTGATTGTAACTTGCACCTGGGAAATCGAACGCGCTGCATCGCGAAATAAACCTGGTGGCATATATATATATACACGAAATGCACAGATACAGAGATCGTTAGACGTTGGGTGCCAATTGTTTCAGTTCTAAACGATACACCAAAAATGGATGTTTCGACATGGTTCGTTTCGGGGAATTGAGAATTATTTCAAGAAAGTATAGTCACGCTATGATATAATATAATATATAATCATATTGTATTAAAAAATATATATATAATTTTTAATTCGAAGTTGTATCATAATTCTCTATTCAGAGTTTGTATTTTATTACAGATGTGTTCGTTACTAGAATTCTTATCGTTTAATTGAAACTTGAATTTCAACTATTTTCATTAATTATCATCACTTTTTAAAATTTCCTTCGATTGAACGATTTCGTTTGAGTATGAATTGAAGCAATTTGCAGAGATGAACAATAAACGATCCGTTTCTTATTCAAATACACAAAAACATTAACCACGTGTGCAATAGCTAGATTTTAACATCTGTCGCTGTATTTGTTCCACTATACCACTGATTAATCCTCTGTACAGAAATATAATTATCTACACTGTTTTCTCTTTCTTTCTAACCCTTTACGGTTCGACGAATATCTCTGCATCACTATTCATCTTGGCACTATTCTTCTATACGTATATTCTGTTGATACTTGCGTATTTTTGAATACTTTCAAACAATGGGAAGTGACAGGTTCGTTACATAAAAGGAACTGTCGTGAGAAGCTCACGTGCTCAGTGATATCTACGGAAAGATGAATGTGATGAAATACGACGTCGAGCCAGCAGAGGGTTAATTATATTACCGCGATATACACATACGTTGCGGACCGTCTGTTCTATTACGCTTTTTGCATATTTATGGATTGCACAGTGTGGTGGTAAACCGCTAAATTCCTTTGTATACTCATTACGAATAACAGGGTTAGCGTAGATGACGCTAATAAAAGATGTTGATAGAAAAAGCGTGTGTTGCGTATTGGCTTGCTGTCAACTTTAACGTGCAAATATACGAATCTCTAACAGGAAATTTTTGGTCAAACCGATTGTTGGATTTACTAAAAACTTCGACGACTGTTATTTCTTCGCTAATTCACGCTTTGTTTCCGCCACGGCCGATCACCTGTTCTATCTTTGTTCTAATTATGTCAAGTTCAGTTGCATCTACGCGTCTCGTATATTTATTTTCGATACGCGTCAATGTATATATATATATATATATATATATATATATATATATATATATATATATATATATATATATATATAAAAGTATATATCCTCATTTGTATCGTCTCGTGATTAAGCGTTTTTTTTTTTTCATACATCAGATCCGTGATTATTAGTGATAAGAATCTTGCGAGTGTATTATCAGTAGATTATTCACTTGTGTTACGTGTGTCTAAACTGCGGACGTGAAATATGCAAAAAGCATATGAGAAGTATGCAAATATTCGACCTGTTTTTCGTAAATATTTATTATTTATTATTTTTCGCGTGTATTCAACTATTGTTTGAATATTTTGCAAGCTTGCATATTTGTACATGCCTTTTGCATTTGCACGAATAATATGCAAATGTGCGCGAAAGAGTACAAGAACAAAATATGTATTTGCTTAATGCATAATTTGCATTCCAGTTTCATCGTACATCGACAGAGATTACGCAAGTTTTCACATCCTTAATGAATTACTATACACACACCTGAAGAAAAAATCTTGTATATTTCTTTTTAAGGACAAAAAATTAATTGTAAAAATTTATTGTAAAATTTTCTAAATTCTTCACATCTTTTTATAAATAATTGCCTTCTGGATACATACTTAAAATTTTATCTCTTCGAAAAATAGTATTTCTTTTGCTTTTTCGTTTAAAATGAAAATGTAAAAAAGACACGTGTTCAGAGTTTACTTATAGAAAGAACGGTTTTTATAAAGATTCATTATATTATTTAACAAATGTAATGACAAAGATTATTTGCAGAATTTAAAAATTCTTGCTTCACTGTGTTATTCAACAAAAATTTAACTTCTGCAATACGGTAAGATACTATCAAAAAGAATTCTCAGAACAAGATATAAATGAATATATAGACAAAGAAAGAAATTGGTGCATTTAGAAAGGTGTAGATCTTAAAATTTCTCATGAATATAAGGAAAATCTTTGAGAACGTAATTAACAGAAACTCTCACTGCAAACTCTTTAATAACTCTTTAACTCTTTAATCCTTCAAGTGATACGAAAGACTGACACTCTTCTCTTCTGAATACAATGATCGATATCGCATCTTTCATACTAAAGGGAAGTTACCATATTTATCATAGATTTTTTTTTCCATTCAAGTTCACCAGTTTTATATCTATCCTCTCTTCACGTTTCATTTAATCTGAGATTTACACGGTGTTCATGACGGCGTATCTCGTTTATTGGCTTATTTCTTTATATAAATACACGTACTTATCCTTTTTATATAATCTAATAGTTCATATTAAATCTTTTATGACGTTGTAGGCAAGCAGAAACTCTATCGTAGATGATAAATGACGTTTTTTTATCCGTGTGTTGTACAATGCATACAGATGATACAATATTTCTCGGAAAATATTGTATATGTTTAAACCACTTTTATTAGTCGCTAACATATTAAGAAACCGTATCGATAAATATTAAAAAATGATTTAAATATGATTTGCAGATGAATCTATTTTTACTTTGTTTAAATTTAAAATCACTTTCGTTGGTCGCTGAATACGCAACATATTGAGTTGGTAGTAAAATATTAAAATCTATTTATTTCGTTTCAATTAGAATTCTATTTTCATAATTCTAGGTTCATATCGTAATTTCTCTAAGTTCTGCATTCAGTGCGTTTTGGTCAGCTTGGCACATAGAAAGATCACTTTGCCAAAGACCGCTAACGCAATACATTTGTCGCTATATATCCATCTGTATTCCATAAATCTCTACCACGAAGGAAGAGGGAACATATTTGACATTTCGTTACCAATACGTGCTGATGAATGAGCAACGGTTTAATCCTGTTCTACAAATATCGTAACAATCACGTTGCTTCCGTAAATTTAATAGTTTGAAAGACTTTCAACGCGTTGATCTTTTCGTTCTTCCATTGAAAATCAAAAGAAAATTTAATATCCCTGGTGTTATGTAACTCCGATGTGTGCAATGTCTTCAGAAGTGTCATAGATGTCAGAAACTTTAGAAGACTTGCGTATTGAAGATTTTCTGAGAATTTGCCGAGACTCTATACTTTTAGTAATGTAAATATTTTTTATGAATATTCAAAGTATCGAACAATTTCAATATTTATAATAAATACATCTCTTCGTATGTAAGTGGCCTACGATTGTAATTACAAGACGTTGATAAAATTTGTATTCTTTCTTTCTTGCTTCTTTGCAAGATTTATTCAAATAAATAAAACGTCCATCAACTCTCGCTGACAGAGGCAATTTCAAGATACAATCTTGAAAGTTAGAATTTAAATCGGCACCGTTGGTAGTATGAGAATTTAAAATTGGTAGCATATTCATCAATACCACCGTGCTATTGTTCCAACAACGCGGTGCATATCACTCCCCTCAGCATCGATAGCAATTTGAAAACTTGCACCCCAGTGAATCGGAGATCCGATACAAAGAGAGATATCTAGATTGAAAATGCTTCCGAATGACCCAGATCGTTGCCCACGATGCTGTTAATTGCACTTCGATATCGATCAGCCAACTCATGCTGATAACTAAACTACCGATCTTCATGCGAATTCGTATTCCTGAAACACATCATTTAAAAGATTAAATTAAAAATAAAAAAAGAATGGATAGAAAATTGTTTTCATTCGATAGTAATTTTACAATTTTTAAATTTCTTATAGACGCATAAAAATCCATAGTCTACATATGTTACAGCCAACATGACTGGTATCACTCAAGTTTGGGTCAATTTGTTCATCAGGTAGAGGGAATCGCGCCGATCATTTTGTGTTACCTTCTCTCCCCCCCCCTTTCTTTGTCACTAATCGCTTGCTGCTTCGTAACGTCCTTATGAACATAAATTGTAACTGTTTAGTTTTACAATCAGGAGAATGGAGGGAAGCCACCTTTAGTCGGGATACAGCTAGTGGTACCGAAACCGTCGAAGGATTATCGCTTCATGAAATGGAACTGGCCGCTCATACGGAAGACTTGTTTCTGGTCTTTGATGTCGGTGCTCGCCGGATGCGTAGCACTCGTCATCGGTGTAATCGCCACGATGCCAAGAAAGTAAGTGCTCGCAGTACGGGGGAACAGTAAAGCTAAAAATTTCAAAAATTCTGATCGCTGTGATTTTCCGCTGGAGAACAACAGGTTAGAATCTGTCGTGTTTCACCGTGAATGAATCTCATTGAATGTATATTCAGCTCTTCATTCGTATAAAAATTTGCATTATTCGTTAGTTTCTTCATTTTGATATCACTCGCTCGTTAAATGAAGAGATACGAGTTTATTTCATACGTTTTGTGAAGTTACTACGGCTAGGCATGTGTTTAGTATTATAACTAGAAAGCAGATTAACGGATAATGGAACTGACGTATTCGGAACTGACAGTAGGGTATACGTATTCTTTTCACAATCAAATAAAAAAGACGGTTTTAGTCTTTCAATGATTAAAAAATCAATTTCGTAACTAATATAATAATTCCATATAATAACCACAAATTTCGAAAATAATCCACGAAATATCCAATAAGTATTCCAATCTAATTCATTCATATACACACGCCATGTGAATAAAAATACAATAGCATTTACGATTACTTTTGACACTTAATCAATTTGATCTATTCAAAAACATAGTACGCTGTCTAAAGAACTCGTTTCAACCCCCAGGTGTGACCCCCCAGTGCAATGGTGGCAGGGCAGCGTGTTCTACGAGATATTCCCCGCATCGTTCCAGGATTCCTCGAAGGGTGGCGACGGGATCGGCGATCTTCGTGGCATCACGATGCGTCTGGACTACTTGAAAAAGCTGGGCGTGCGCGGGATCCGCTTGAACTCGATCTTCCCGGCGGCTCACTATCCCGAGTATTACGCGAACATCGAGAACCTGACAGACTTGAACAGAGAATTGGGGACGTTGGACGACTTCGCCGCGCTCGTGCGCGAGACTCACCGTCGAAACATGAGCTTGATTCTCGATCTGCCCCTGTACCCGTTCGTAAAGAGCCTGCACAACGAGACAACCGTGCCCTCGGAGAAGCCGAATAAAACGGACAAAGCAGTGCGCGAGAGAAGAGACGTTACCGAGGCGGCCGCGACTCTGCAGGAATCAGTGTCGACGACGTCCTCCATGTCGCTTCAGGCGATTCGCGAGGCGCTGTCCTCGATACCGCCTCCTCCTCTGGACAATTCGCAGCACGAAGCCTTCACCTCGAGTCACGTCAACGACCACGTGTCTGAGAACCCCGTGACGACGGCCATAAAAATTTGGTTGCAAAGGGGAGTGGACGGCTTCTACCTAAAGGGGCTGGAGCATTACGCGAACGAGAAACTCTTCGCCGGCATTCTGAAACACTGGAAGTCGATTCTCGGCTCCGAGAGGATACTCATTTGCCACGTGGACGTTCTGAACGCTGCGAAATCGGCCGCGGCGAGGAACTCCGTTCTGATGAGGGTGGACCTTGTGGACGTCACGTTGCGCGTGACGAATGGCACGAAGGACATCAAAAGGCAGATCGAGGACGTCACGGGCAGCGTGCTGTTCGAGAAACCGGGTTACCCGTGGGTACATTGGTCGATCGGCGGCGTAGACTCGAAGAGGATAGCTTCCACCATTAGCGTGAAGAACGCAACCATTGCTGCGACAATGTTGGGGATGATGCTTCCAGGAACGCCGAATATATTCTACGGAGACGAGGTATAAGTTGGGACGTGTAACATAAGTTTATCGGCTGTGATACGTAGGAAGAATTTATGCATTTAGTAAGAAGAAGCTAAAAGAATTTAGAGATGTATATTATTATTTTTTTTTTTTAGGATAAGGATATTATATTTATATCGATATATTATATATAAGGATAAGTACGATAGGATACATTTCTCTTTTCATTTGTAGAGAGTTTTATAATCGTTCAATACGTTGTCAATCGACCTGGTTCTTTTACTGGATTATAATCTATAAAACTATTACCGTAATATTAAAGTGTCGAAGATATTAAAATGTTAGTCACAATTATCTACCCAAAAATGTACCCATTTTTTCAATTCTCTCCCTGTAATGCAATATCTCGTGACGCGGCGTTAATTTTTTCGAATAACACGTTTGACAATGTCAGACAACAGCCTTGAGTGACTATTTGAAAGTCTGCTTAATGTTTAGATAGGTATTCTGGACTGCGAGTGCGAGGATCACAAAGATCTTGCTCACGTGCACAACTTGGTGCCGATGTATTGGGAGGAGATCGACGGCTCCGACTTTAAATTTTCGTCCATCGGTGTTACGGCTTGGCTGCCGGAATCTGCGAAACCGTTGGAATCGAGTTTGATCGGGACGATCGCCGAGATGGCTGCTCTCAGATCGGAAACGACACCTATCTACGTGAAAGCGGTACTAAAAGAGAATCAGGTGCTGGCGAACTGTGATATTAGGTAAATGTCAAACGAACGTAATAAATCTTTTAACATTTCCACGGTCTTGCATTTGACACAAAGGGACGAAGTGTAGGAATCTCGATTTTCGACAGACTTTGCTCTTTTGACAAAGTTACTCGCTACAACAATTACTCGAATGAATGTCATTTTTTTTCTTTTCACAGGTATGCAGACGACGAGATGATTGTAATAGAAAGATGGTATCCACGACGGAATTCTTACGTCTTCTTAGCGAATTTAGGCAATCAGACGCAAACGAAGGATCTATCCTTCCTCTATTACGGCGGTTACGTCATAGTTGGTCCATCGTACAGATTAAACAAAGACGTGTACTTCAAGGAACTTATCATACCTCCCGGAGAGGCTTTCATTATAAAGCTCGATAAATGAAGATCTGTTGATGAAATTGAAAAATCTACGCGACATTCATTTTATACATATGTTGTGTGTATGTATATGTGTATATATACATACACGTACGATTAAGATTTCGACACCTTTGATTAATATGTTCAGCATAAATTTGTGATATTTTGTTCGAGGAATATCGTTGACGTTGCGAACGTTGTACAACGAACGTTTAGATGTAAAAGTTCCTATTAATAGTAAATCAATTAGGAACCACAAAATGTCCACCAAAAGGAGAAACGGCGTAACGAGAAACAAAGAAAAAAAGAGATAAGAGAATAGAAAGAAAGAAAGAAAGAAAGAAATAGTCGCGGTGTAAAAAGAATGGAAGTAAAAGGTTGAAAGTTTGTGCAATCCCAACGATTTCACACACACACACAAACAAACAAACAAACAAACACACACACACACACACACACACGGGTAAAATGTGTTTGAACATGAAAATCAAAAGCTCACGATTAAAATCAAATTCTACGTATTGTTAATTCAACTTTTTAATCTCGTTGGTTAATAATGACGAAGCAC